>JANRGW010025120.1:0-34032 GCA_024733675.1 Psilopsiagon aymara | reverse complement strand
CCCGCCGCTCGGCTGCTTCTTATGAGCTGGAGGGAAGATTTATTTCCTTTGCCTTTCCCAACATGTTAAATTAGCAGGAGCTGGAGTCGCCTGCGCCTCTCTGCTGGCAAGGTTTCTTCTAGAAAAATCCTAAGTGTTTTAAACTTGTTATCCCACGGAGCACTCGCTTCCAAGTTATGAATGAAACTGCTCAAGATAAACTCTCAGTGAGTTCCTTCTACCACTTAGACGGGGCTTGTTCGCTTCCTGTTCCCTTTGCTGCTTTGTAGGAGCAGGCACTTGTGACACTTCGTGTTCTGCACCCCAGCCAGTGTGTGAGGAACCGCATCTCCAGGCAGCTTTTGCCCTGCACGGATGGGCCCATGCCACCAGGATAGCACAGAGGACTGTACATCCAGACATCAGAAGAGAAAGTGTCTTCAGTGGGAGGAATAAGGGTGGAGGTCCTCAAGATCCTATGAAACAGTCCTGCAGAAGCACACAGCTGCACACCTGGAGCAGGCCATGGGCAGCAGGAAGAGTGTAGCACCCTGCCCAGGCACCTGCACTCCAGTCAGGCACAGCGATGTGGGATGCAGTGTGCGAAGGGCTGTGTGAGGGGTCTGTTTTCCTGCTAACTCTCTTCACTTGGAAACATCTTCCTCTTTTCTTTTTTCCCCACACAAAAGAAACCAAACCAACTCAGGAATCTGAGTTTGTCATTTGATCAAGTGAATTCAGCACGGAACTGTAACACAGCATCGCTTTGAATGGATGTTTAGTCGTGATTTTTTGGCTTCTTAAGGTTTGTCAGAAACTATTGGCTTTATTAATGTTGTAATAAAGGTTTATTGTTCCATCCTACGGTATGACTGCAGATTGCCACCACGGACTGGACATACAGTAAAAAATGTTCTTATAAGGGTACTATAATCAAGATCTACTTCCTCTACGTCACTAAGTATCAAATTGAGGGCTCAGAAAGGGTAACTTGGGATAAGGATGCATGGCTAAAGAGCCCGTGGCCCCAGTTCTGATCCCAATAAGAAATAGGTATAGCTCCCATCAACAGAGATTCATGGCCTCAAAACCCAATGTGATATATCAATTTCTAGAATGAAATAAGCAGGATTGAAAAGGGGAAAAAAAAAAAAAAGTTGTATTGATATACTGAAAAATACAGCCAGAATCATGGTTGATTTGGGCAGCATGACCCTAGATTCATATCCGTTCAGCATCAGAGCTGGATCAGGAACTGAATTACTTCTGTATCCTCATCTTATTGGAGAAGCTTAATCCCCAGGCTATCAAATTGTTTCTGTTCTCTCACTGGCCCAATGAATATTTAATTATTCTTACAAAGCAGAACAGCTTCAGCAGGACAGATTCTCATCCCAGAATGTGCCAGCGGTTGGGCACTCTCGGAGGAGTTCAGAGACCCAAATTCAAATCCCCGTGCAATCAGGCAAAGAGGGGATTTCAGCCTTGGCTTTATACATTCCACTTGGCAAGTAATCCCAAGACCTGTTGTCATCCCCAACCCCTTTGCCATCCAGCCCTCTGCCCACACTTCTTCTGTACTATTTTAAGGCTACAATTAAAATTCTATGTTTCTACAACTTTTCCTTTTCTCAGTTCATTCAGAAATCTATATTTATTTATTAATTTTTTACCTTTTCTTTCCAGAGGACCACTAAGAAGGTTTATTCCCAAGCCCCTGCCTGGTTTGGAGCAGCTGCTGGCAAGGTGAGGAGCCGTGTTCTGATCCTGAACCCCTCCCATGAAAATGGTTCAAGTTCACTCTCAGAGCTCTTGTCAGAACGGCGGCACCCTCAAAAACACTGCCTTCCGTGCTTGCCTCTGCTGAAAAATACCCAGGTTATAGCTAGAAAGAAATCAGGAAGGAGACTTGACACTAAAAAAAATGAAACACATACATAAATCTGCCCTTAAATGTAGCACACACATATATAATTATTAATTCATCCGTTTGTATTATCTTCAAACCCAGAGATACACAGATTTCCTCCAGGCCCTGCTCTGTAAGTACGTCTCTGTTCCACAGTTTTAAAACATGTGCCTAAATGTTCTGCTGCTCTGTTGTCACAACACATCATTTGTGTCTCTCCTCCAGGACAGTTCATGTGGTTCCCCCAACCCCTGGTACCACAGTCACTCTTGAGCAAAGGGAGCCCCACAACCCTGCTAAGCCTCTCGAGAAAGGCACAGTTCACCCACTGAGGTGCTCTTCCTAACACCAGAACTTAAACTCACATTGTCACTAAAATAGATACATTCTGAGAGCTCTAATAACAAGGGAAGACTTCACAGGCTTCATTAAAATATTTAAGGCAAATGACACCAGCCTGTGTGCTAATTTAATAAAAATACTTTTAATAATTTAATTATGGTAATTTAAGATTGCAATAAAAATACATTTTGAAAATACATTTGGAATCTGTTACCAATCTTGTTTCCTTACAGATGCCTTGCCTTTTTATTCTGGGGAATTTTAAGAAAAGCACAAAGCCAAGAGAGCCAGAGTACACAGTGGGTCTCTCCAGGAGAAAATCAAGAGCCCTCCTGCAGTTCCGGACAACATCCGCATCTCATCAGGTTGCTGGGGCGATTTGTATGCTGGATTCTCTGCTTGGAACCCTTTTGGGGATGCCACTGTTCTATATTATACATGACACAGCTCCTAGACTATAGAAAATGCTGCTGCTGGTGAAAAGGAACCAGCAGTGGGATGCAACAGACCCCAGGGCTCAGCATGGCTTTGTCTGAAGATGGGATTTGCTGGTGGAGCAACCAACAGTTTCACAGCATCCACCACCTCCTCCATCAAATTCCCAATCTGAGTCCTGTGAGGATGACACAGAGGCTTCAAGCTCCAGTATGGGGTGATGTGGTGGCCCTGCCCCCCTGCACACTGCCATGCTCCTCCTCAGAGATGCCAGCGCTTGTATGAGTACATTCCCCTTTCACACAGGGGAAAACCAATATACACACTCACTTTTCATGCCAACTGACTTAAAATGATGATTTCATTCTGCTCTGCTCTCTTCTGCCATGTGCAGGCACAGTGAACATAACTTTTAAAGTCTGATGACATTTTTAGGAAGATCCTACCCATAGCAATAGTAACAATGAGCTCTTTTCTCTCTGGAAAGTGCCTACACCATCCTGCTCTCTCAGGATACTACTGCATCCACACCGGACAAAGGATGCCCAGAATATTAGCAGTTTGGCTTGAGTTTTCCCAGAACAATTGTGTTTAAGGCATAGAGTAGGCACAGCAGAAAATATTATCTCAGGTAGTTCCACCCTGGCAGCATTTCAGGAAACCGGTGGTTCAGCCTTACTCTGGGAAATGCAGGCTGGACTACCAGCCCCTCTGCAACATATGGATTTATTGGCATTCAATACTGAGAGCAAAACCCTATGCATTTCTATATATAGACATAATTATTCTGAAAGCATTTCAGAATCAGTTTGAAGTCACAAGTTACATAAAAATAGCACAGTTGTGTAAAGGCAAAATAAAACTGTGAAAGCTGGGATATTCAACAAGGACTAAGGGAGTTAGCACCCAATGGACCAAGTCCGCTTCAAGAAATCCAGCTTCAGTAAGTATTTCAACTTTCTGAAGTCAAAAAGAAGAGTGTCTTCAACAAATTAAGGACTGATCTGGTGGATACCAAATGCCCAGGCAGCACAGGGAAGACCACTTTAGTTACGGAGCAGCCAGTAACAACATCAACCTTGAAGAATATATCATACACATAGATCTAATTAAGAGATGCTGCATAATATGTAAGAGAAATGTGGCAGAATGCTAATGCCCCAGAAAAGCCACCCAGCACAACTGTCCACACAAAAAGGGACTTGATCTGCATTGAGACCGGATGCCCAAGAGCACCTCCCATCTTCATCAGTCTTCGGCACAGCAGGAACTGGTCTGGCTGAGGTTTTTCAGAGGTGGGCAAACACCTGAGCTCTCTGGATGTGCAAAGGAGTAGAAGCACATGCAGGAAACTACTAAAGGTCTGGATTATTTCTTAAAAAAAGATAATGTTTCCAAAGCACACAGCACAATGCACTCATTCAGCAGAGAGTCAAATGTCACAGTGGATACAGCTGCAAGACAGTGTCTCTATTTACAGTAAAATATGTCAAATAGGGAACACAAAGGCATCATCAGGATAAACATGGGACTGCAGCACACAAAGGCAGGCGGCATCCACAGTGCATCAGACAACCTGAATAAAAGCCCCGACTACAATACCAGCCCAGTTTCTATGGTGTTCTTGACTTATGTAAAGCCCTCGAATGCTTTACATAAATAAATAACTGGCAACCCACATTTCAAATACAGAAAGGACTGGCATAGCCTGAAATTCGGGCTACAGAGCAGCATGAACTGGAGCTGCTCCAGTGGGAGGATGTGCAGAGAAAGGAAAGGCTTCACAGGAAGAGCTGGTGTGTCTGCGCACAGGTTCCAGCCAGAGCTCCCGAGTTTACACGTTGTGAATTTATAGTGGGAAGGGATTGAGATACTGTCCAAGAGCAATGAAAAACTAAGGAAAGTTTGACCTTGAAACATGTTTTACCATGCACAGGACTATGAGCCTGTTCCATGTACAGGCATGCCATGGGTACCAGTAATAGCGTACATATATCTCTTAATAAGCATGGTGATCTTAAAGTCTTTTTTACTTGCATATGGCACTTACTCCAGAGTTAAACAAGACCTACGATAGTCCAAAATCAAGGCAGAGTAAGTGCTGCAGTTGGTGACACTTTGAAAAATACTATCATATGGTGGAGCTCAGTTTAGCTCAAACACCACAAAATACCCATTCGCAGAGGAATCACACACAGCCCTGCACAGTTACAGGAAAACAATCATTACTGATAGCAGGGCTAAAGATACAGTCCATGAAAGACCCTACAAATACAAGCAGGTATTTTTTCTTTTCTGTAGTTCACAAAGAGCAGTATTCATTTTGGCCTCTATTCCGATTAGATACCTCAGGAAGTGGTGTGGGAGTCAGGCAGAGCATCTGCACTTTGTGACAAAACCACCTTTGGCACAAAGAATTCTCCAGGCTCTGCATCTGCCTTTTGAATATTCCTGTAAAGATGGTTTATAGCATCATAATGTTACTTAATAACTTACAATGTTTCATATGGAAAGTATCACCCTTTCGTATTTTTATGACAGCTCAAAGTATCTCTCTGTGATTGGCTTATTCTGGGTTCTTTTTGTCCCTGTTGGACATGTGTCTATACTGCTTCACAAAGGACATAACGAATAAAACCCCTACTTTCTCAGCTGGAATTAGTTAAAAGAAGGTGAGGCCTTGGTGTACCTGAGGTGCTCAGTGAAGGTGCGTCAGGGTCTCCCTCCAGCTGCCGGCATCAGCACAAACCCATGGCTGTCACTCTTGCCTTGATGTCAGCTCAGCTCTGCAATCTCCAACAAGGCATTTCGGGGATGCGGATGGGTCACTGCATCTCTTTTCCCATCACAGCAGTTCACTGTGCCCACCGAGACCCCTTCTTACCAGGGTTGTGATCAAAGAGCTCATTCACTTGATGGGGCTTTGTTACTTGGGTGGAAGCTCCCTTTGTACTCAACAGGCATCTTCACTGCTGTCTGACCAGCAGCCGTGGCAAAAAAATCATTATATGGGATTTATAATTGTAGACACATCTCTGCCGGCATTGCTGACGAGGGTGACGTTGAGATATGAAGACAGAAATTCAGCTGAAATGGCCAGAGCAGTGGCTGAAGCGTGGAGAGGCAGAAGAGAAGAGGCACCGTGACAGGGCACCAGCAGCTCAGCAAGGGGATCCAGGAGCTCCAGGACAAACTGTGGCAGCAGCCTCCAGGGCTGCTCATTCTCCACCTGTACAAAGCCCTTTAAGCACACTCTTTAAGCTGAATGCTGTGTACTTTTACATGACTGAAGGAGAACAAATGCCCCATTAGCAGATAATTAGCACTTGGACTCAGAGTACTTATTTCAGGTTTCGACCTCCAGCATTAGGCGTGATTCATATCCCCAGTATATTCATGCATCCTTGTTTCTTTTTATGATTATAAATATCCCTGCCATGTTATCTGTGCAATGTTTATGATATGTTGAGAATTACACTCAAGAGACAGAAGATTTCTCTTTATCCAGCCGCCCCGTTGCTGTTCCTTACACACTGTAGTCAAGAAGTCCCATTCTGACGACAGTCATAAGTGTAAGGTGGATTTCAAAAGCCATTAAGCCTGGTCTCAGCAGGGTGTGAGGAAGTGCTGGGAGGTCTCAGGACAAACTCACCCCCGGAACTGGATGTGGCAGCACCCACAGCATGGAAAGTGCCTCAGAATACTCCATCAAAGACTACCAAACATGAACCCATTTGGCAGCCATCTGGACCAGTCTCCCACCAGCAGCCAAAGATCAACCTGCCACCAGGGTCTAGGCTCTTGCAAACATTTTACACGGGCAAGTACAGCTTGTCTAAAAAATCCTGCATTTCCAAAGGCTTCCACTCCTCTGCTATATTCCTAATAAAATAATAGAGAGAAGCAACCTCTCTCCATCTCTGTTTTCCTCATAAACCAAACAAAAATAGCAATCCTTAACTACAATTCCAAACATGCCAGCATTAACCTGTCATCTGCTAAGGCTGCTGCTTCTTAAAAGAGCACACACATCAAGTAGAGATGGTACCGATTGTACCAGAACCTTCCCACCCTCGAGATTGTCTCTACCATGAAACCCATCACTTGACAGCTTTGGCTCACAACTGCAGAATAATGTGTCCTAGCTCAGCCCCATCCCTGCCTGACATCACCATCCCAGGGAACAGCAGCATTCCCTCTGCCTCTGCACCCCCAGAGCTGCTCCTGGGATCAGGAAAGCAAAGTCCAAACAGTGTATTCACATTAAACCAAGCCACTTGAGGATAGGCAGCCAAACTGCTGCTGTCACCTCCTCTTCCAGCTCCTTCCCACTGCACCAAAGAAAACTGAAACACAAATCAAGACCCATTCTACAAAATTAATATTTTCCACTTGCTTCTTTTGTGTCTGGTTTCACTCTGTAATTACGCAAAAAGACATGGCGTACTGTGTGGTGCTACTGATGAACAAACCCCACAGCTGCACAGGCAGCCCCCAGGCACTTCTGAAAGCAGCATCTTAGAGAAAGTTTGTTCTTTAATATTGAGATGATTATAGCCCCCCTCTGAATCAGTGTGATAAAGTGGATGAGCATGTGGTGGGGAGCAGCTGGCAGTGTGAGAACACGCAGGTTTTATTCTTGTGAAAAACTTATGTCCTCTTTAAATGCTATGATTGGCAGTGTTTTTTCTTCTCTTATTAGAAGACCATTCTTAAACAGAAAGGAATAAGCCATATCAGTGATAAAGCTTTTAGTCAGCTGGGCAAAATAGGAGAGGCCAGAGGATACTAAGAGAACTGGGTCTGATTACATTTATTTTTAGGTAAGATTTTTGTTGGGTTTTTTCATGGGTTTGTTTGCTTGGTTTGATGGGTTTTTTTAAATCCCGAAGCACAGTTTTAAATGCAGCAGTGCAAATTCTCAAAATATGTATAGCAACACCACTTTAAAGGTTGCCCTGCTGCTGGCTTACTGTCTTTGGTTCTCTTGCTATGGAGCCCAATCAGGCTCTGAATGCTCTGGGCCCCAGGGCATGCCATTTCCCAGAGGCAGGCACAAACATCCAGAAGGGCTACAAAAACCCGCACATTTCTCTGGGCAACCAATCCTCTGTCTCGGGGTGAGCGTGTGCTGCCAGACCAGCCTCCTAGGGACTGCTGGGTGGCTCGGGGATTTCTCGAGTCGGCACTGCCACAGGGGTCCTTGCTGTGCCTTGGTGTGGCACAGCATGGCATGGCATGACGCAGCACCATCAGGATAGTTTGAACACTCGTGCTGCTGCCCAGTGTGGTTGGTGCAGTGAGACAGGCCCTTGCCGGCAGCAGCGGGCTGCAGTGCTGACTGCCCATGCAAGAGTGGCCGTCGGCTTGTGAGCCATCTCCACTAAGGGAACAGCATGGTGTGACATGCTGGCATGCCTTCTCGGGAGGGTCAGAAACGCATCCCTGTGAAGAAGACACGCCGTGAGAAAGGAGCCCGGTGCATTTCTGAGGCCATATCTCCGGTGTCGTGCCCAGCCTGGGGGCGCTCATCGGCTGCACAGCCAGGGGCGCGGGAGCAGCTGGACAGGCCACGAATTCCTGACGGCGGCCGTCCCGGCGGGGCATAGCAACGGGAGCCGTGGGAGGAACACGAAGCAGCGGGAGCTGTGAGAAAGCGAGAGGCGCCGGGGCGAGGCGGGGGCCAGGCGGGGGGACAGAGGGAGGGTTGAGCGGGGAGGCCGGGGGTGCGCAGCGCCGGCGGCGCACAGCGCTCCCCGCTGTCTGCCGGCACGGACAGCCCCTCTGGGAACAGCATTACACCCATCTGCGTACCGCTTTGATTTATGGCAGCCCGCACCCTCGCTCGGGCCTCTCGGAGAAACCCGCTGCCTCTTGCGAGCACAAAAGCGGTTGGGGTTCAAGCAGACATGCCCGCTACGTTTAGGAAACCCAAACGTTACCAACGCATTCCCAAGGAAAGCAGCTGAAGGCGAGAGCACGTGATGGTGCTGGCGGCCGTGAGCGCTGGCCCCGTGGGGGGCTCTGCCTCCGCTTTGTGTGCGGGGCGGCCGCGGGGCCCCACGCTCGGGCGAGACCCTGCTCCGAGTGACCGAACGCGGTCAGCGGGGAGCCCTCGTCGCACAAGCGCGCTCGCTGCCGCCACCCCCGCAGCGACAGTCGGGGCCGCCTGCGGGTCCCCCCACCGAACCCCACCGTTCCCAGCCTGGGGCACAGATTATGTCATCTCCCCGACCCCCCATTTTTGGGCTGCCAGTTCCGCACAGCCCCGCTTTCCTGGCCAGGGATTTGTAAGAGCCTCACACACGGGGCCGCAGCGCTGCTCCCTGTGTGCGCAGATTCCCTTTGAAGTGCCTGGCACAGGGCAGCTCCTCCCTTGGCACAGCCATTGCTGTTTTGCACAGGGGCCAGCTCCCGAGGAGAACCAGCCCTCACTGGGAGCAGTTAGTGCTCTGTCACTTGATTTCATGTCAGAAAAGATGCTTTACTGCACAAGAGTGTTGTTCCACCGCATGAAAAAAAATGTTAATCAAACTGCAGAGGAGATACAATAGCTGTACAGATACATTAAATATCTAGTTACTATGTGATAAATAATTAATAAAGTTAATCTATTTCACCATACTCTGCTCAAGTCATACCCTTACAACCAATCAATAGCAATAAGACATAACATTTGTATGAGGCTTCACTTTCTCCGAGTGCAGTGTAATCATTAATAACCAACAGCCAAGTACTCCTGATACTGCAGGCCAGTAAAAACTTTAGGAAGTTTTGATTACATCAATGATTCTGTTTGTGAAATGCTCCTGAAGTGCCCTGTTGTATCTGATAGGCATATAGGCTGGGGTTTCACAATGCAGGTAAGGACACTAATTGCCAAGCTCCTGTTAACTTCCAATGGAAACAAATTCCCAGCAAATTCAAGCCTTTTCAAAAGCTCAGCCTTCATTCTTTGAAAGCTACGCATACTTAATGCCAGGTTTTAACACTTTCCTAATTTTAGACATCAACGTGGTTCTCACCTATATAAGAAGGTAAAAAGCCAAAAGAACATGGTTTAGTAAATGCAGAAGATTGCTTATTGTATAAAGTTTACAGAACTTGTGTAAAGTTCAAAGCCATCCCTACTGTTTCTGTTTTGGCATTAGCAGACATCTGCACCTGAAAGAGTTCTTGGCTTGAAGCTGCAACAGGGCTGAGTCATTTCAGTCCATAGCAACAACCAGCCTGCCTTCCTCAGGAGTTAAATTGCAACAGTTCCCAATACAGCATTTTTCTTCTCCAGCGATTTGGAGAGGGAGATTTGCCCCCACAGGATGAGACACGGAATGTTGAGGACAGGGCTCCTTCTGAGTCACTCACTTCCACTCCCTGAATGGGCACATGTGCAGGGGCAGGAGCACCAGCCACTTCAGCAGCAAGCGGAAGCCGAGTCATTGAGTTTTCCTACACACCATCTCCTTCCAGCTGGTCCAGCCTGACCAGGGCCGTAGTTGCCCCCAGGCTCTTAGTGGAGTGAGCCCTGTCTGCTCGATGCTGCCTCAGGCACTGCAGGAGGAAAAGTATGGTCTGTACCTCCAAGGGTCTGTGGCACCAGCCCCAGGATGGACATGGAAGTCTGGCCGCGGGTTTCATCCGTCTGATCTCTGTTCCAGAAGAGCCATGCACCCCATCCAACACCATTGTCCTGCCACAGTGGTCCTGTCCCACTGAGGGTGCTGTCAGGTGGAAGGGTTACTCCCGGGCACTCTGCAGCCCCTCAGGCTCCTGGGAGCTACGGGTGAACAAGTGAGATCACTTTTTCAGTGCATTTTTAGCAGTTACATGCCCAGTGACAGCAGTGTAAAGGCAGCTTCACTGGGTTGGAACAGGTTACCAAGGCACAGTGACACTTGATGATGTACTAAAGGCAGACAGCACCAGAGGTAGCTGTGGCTCCTAAATTCCAGACCAATTGCCCTCCTGCAGGCTCATCCTTCACCTCAGCAGTTTGTTCCACAGCACATGTGAGCAGGCTCACAGCACAGCTGGACTTACACTCGGTGCATGCCCTGCTGCAGCCACCCCCAGCACTGAGAGCTGGGGACACATTGGGGCAGCTGAACTAAAGAGCTGCAGGAGGAAGAGCACAAGAGCTTTGTAGAAATATGTATCTTACATCAGAGTTCTTTGTATATACAAAAAATCCCACCCTGCTGTGCTGGGAGAAAAAAATCCTGTGGGCATTTCAGGCCAATCTATTTTATTAATGCAAACTGCCAGATTCAACATGAAGCCAGCCTGAAAAACAAGAGGCTATGAAGGAGAAACATATACACAGTGAGCACTCAGCAGGCCTGTTGGTCACACCACCTCTAGCTGGGGATCAGAAATAGAGGTGGGCAAGTGAAAGCGCTGCAAAACAAAGGTGTTTGTAATTTGGAGTGGATTTTGCTAGCTCTGCCCGTGGCTGCACTGTACCCAACTTCTACTTACTGTCAAACAAGCTGAGCGTACTTGGGAAAAACAGTAACAGCAACCATATTTTGGATGTGGAAAATGTTCATGGTCACTGCTGCCTACAATTGCACACCTGAGTGTGTACACTTGAAACACAGCTGCATGTGACCATCTGCAATACTACGGTCTTTACATGGCCAGATGCTAAGTGCCCCATACACAATTGCAGGAGATTACAAACAATTTCAGAATAAGCACATTTCAGAAAATGTGTGTAAAATGAAATCTCAAGAAAAGACGTGAAAAATTTAAACCTCAATTCATTAAATATTCACGGTGATGTATTTGCTCAGCTCTAATGAGCATCAGAAGAGGACTGATAAATGCTGCTTACATGCAGTTCAAACAGCAGGATAGGTCAAAGTGAAAAAGAAAGCTAAATCCCAGGGTATCAGCAGTTAGTACAGGGAATTAGGTGTCTAACAACAGGGGAAAAAAAGGTTGGGATAAAAGGCTCCCCCAGATAAATACAACTGCCTCATTCTAATGGCTACCTCTGGAGGTAAGATATGAAAGAAAGGTCTCCCAGGGAGAGTCAGACTTCCCGGGGCTCTCCCCCAGGAGACACTCATCTGCCCTCGGAGGGTGCTTTTACCCACCGTGCACCTGAAGAAACTGGGTGCCTTTGAGGTCTCTGCCTCTCAAATGCTGTCAGAAGTTGGTACAGATATGCATACACAGAGTAATGCTGCAGTCCCTATTCACTGTGAAACCATGCTGCAAAATCCTCTCACTATTTTTAGTTAGTAGAAAATATGCCCATGCAGGCAGGGCACAAAGGACCAGAGCAATACCGGCAGAGAGGGGAGCTGGCACAGACAGAAGTTAGGCTCTGGAGTCGACAGAAGCGTGGACCAGGTTTTCGGTGAATATTGCATGGCCTCAGGGCAGTGCCGTGGGACTGGAGCTCAGTGTCCATGTGAAGTGCAGTTAGCTCTAAAAAGTGTACATTTGAGCATATGCTGTCAGGAAAACAACACTATCAAATCACTCTGACTCAGTTTCACCACTGAGCAAACAGAGCCGATAACTGCTGCGTCTCCCTGGGGAATGCTTCACAAGGGAGGCTGTATTTGGGTCATAAGAGACTTCAAAGGTCCTTTCAGCAAAAGCACTAGAAGTGCTGAAAAATACAACAGGCACTGGTAGACAGCGACCTGGCAGTAAGGCATGCCAGAGCTATGAAATTCTTCTAATCTTTTCTCCCCAGCCAATTCTGTCAGCCCTGAATCACTTCTGCAGCTCTTTCTTGAACTCTTCCCCGCTCTCAGCCTTTTTTTTTTGTACACAGAGGGATGTCCAGACCCATCGTGCTATGAACCCTATGAGATACCACACACATGGGTGGTCTTAGGGAATGTGAACCCCAGCCCTGAAGCACCTCCTGCTCCCAGCACCTGCAGCTGGCATGATGTGTGACCCTAAGGAACCTAAGACCTCATATCAGGGAGGAAAAGCACTCTGAAAATGATGGAAGAGGCTTGGATGCTGTCAGAAACCAAGCCATGGAAAGAGCTGGCAAAGAGTTATTTACTAAATATTTTAAGTCCAAATAAATCTGATGTTTTAGAGGACTCTGGTCCATTATTCTTCCTAAAATTACATGCGCATCCTCTGATATATACCTCTGCAGCCATAAATACAAAACATGAGAGGGACAAGAACGAAAAATCTTGCTGAACAAGAGTTACATACTATAGGAATGCTGGAGCCTATGATCTGCTTTATTTCTTTGCTTAAGGCCACCTAGCAACAGCACATAGGTTAATCCTCCACAGACTGAGTAGACAGCATCAGCCAACAGGAAAACAAAACATCCCTGCTAGAAAAAAGTCAGAACAAGAATTACCCATTTGCAAGACTGTTGTAAGAAAAGGCAGCAACAAGAGAGTGGTGTACATGATACTGCCGCAAAAGGAAGATTTCCCTGTAAATACAGTTATTGTCCACCTCGTTATTAAATATACAAAAAGAGCTTTCCAACATCTACAAAAAACCTCTGTGGGAGCCACAGGAGCCCTGCTCCACAGGGAGCTGGGGGGATGAGCTGGATCGTGGTCAAGGCTGATTGCCGTCTTAGAAAGTACCTTTAAATGATAAATAGACCACCCTCTAAAACAATAAATAAGGCTCAGGAGCTGTAACCCTTCTGCCAGGGGTTAGCAGCACTTACAAGGGCAGGTTTAGATCTCTGTGAGCATCTCTTGTATATTAGGATATACCATCACCTTCTGAAAGCCATTGTTAGCAGCAGCCAAGCCCCTCGTTGCAGCTCTGCCAGGCTGCCCCACACCAGGACATTCTGCTAAAAGGGACTGGCAATACAGAATGAACTCACCAGGAGATCCACACTGTGCCAGGGCTGCAGCACTCAGCTGCTGTGCCCTGGAGAAGGCACCCTGAGGTTCGCTGTCCCCAACACCCACTGTGCTGCAGCGCCTGTGCATGGGGTGGCCCTGGCAAAGCTGCAGCCCCAGAGCCACGCTGTTCCCCAGGCATTGCCCCTGCAGGGATGAGATTTTAGAAGAAAATGCTGTGGGTGACCACTGCTCCTCATAGCCTGCTGCAGCATGCTGTCTGCCTTCATTGCCACACCAAGCTGAGCGTAACTGCTGCTCGCCAGTGGCAGCACAGCCAGCACTGTTCCCAGGGAAGCTTCTGACCCAGGTTTCCCAAGAGGTCTTTGAGGCACAGCACACCTTCCTGCGCTCACCAAGGATGGCGGCTAACGTGGTGCCACACATACCTGCACGTCTGGGATGTGATTTATTAAGAGGGTTGTTGTTGCTCCTTTTCTGCTGTTCGCCAACAGATGGTAGCAATACCACTGCTGTCACGCCAGGCCAGGAGCTGCACGCAGGAGGAGATGACTTCTGCTCTGAAATATTCCCTACCTGATGAAAAGTCATGCTTGCCTGTTCCCCTGCACCTTGCTAACTGCATTTCCAGAGCCAGCTCAGAGAGCGAAGCACTGTGCCAGCACAGCGTGTTCTCAATTCCAGGCTCTAGGGAGGGACAGAGTGCTCCGGTGAATCAAGACATACTTGAGAGCACCAGCAATGCCTAGGCTGGATGTGCCAAACCTCCTGGGCTATGCATCCTGCCTGGCTCTGCCCACAGTCAGCTGTTCCCAAATGGTGAGCAACACCCAACTCAAAGACAGGCACCATCAAGGCCCAAATTAATTAATTCAGGGATTACTTACAAATTAATCACTGGGCAAAGTCCAAGCATTTCATGCCACGGGCTGCACTGGCCACTTGCACAGGACAGGGTCTTGATCCGCCCGATGCCTTTGTTGGGCAAGCGCCGAGGCCAGCTGGATCTTTGCCTAAGCAAGTTCTGGCTAAGACGGAGCTAAGTACAAACCGCAGGATCTGGTCTGCAGCGAAGCCGCTCTGCAGAGGAAAAATAAACAAACAACAACTCTGCTCTAGAGGCTTCCCCTAATTTTGTAAAGTGCTTTGAGGCTTGCGAGCTGCTCTGTGTAATCAATAACACCATTAACAAAGAGGTGGTTGAATGGCACCTACCTCTGATTAAAATAAAGCCCTTGGTATATTGCAGTAAACGGCCATGTAGCCATTTCCCTGATCAGAAGCAGGTCTCTCGTAGTGTCATATAATTCATGTTAAAATCACAGCAATAAGGCAGACTTCCTTGCAGCTATTCAGAAGTCTTTGGAGGCTGCCTTATACTTCACCTTTTTAATGCTTTATGTATTACAGCTTTATTTTCACCTAAGGCTGTGATCCTAAGCTTCCTCACAGCCTTATCTACAACTCATATTTCAAAGCCTAATTTTCCTGCCCCCAAATGTAGAATAAAATAGGTTGCAAAAAAAGGCTTCAAGGAAGCTGCAAGTTCTGCGGTTTTTCAGCCATTCTCCATTGGATCAGTATAGGCACTATTCCTCACGGAGCCAAAAACTTCCTGGAGAAGTACTGTAGCTAGAATATATTTCTTGACCTGGCGTACACTCTGTCCACCCCAGCTGGTGGAGAGATTATGAAATTTTAATTGGGCTGAGAGCAAGATATCACTATAATTGGAGCCCAAGTGCCTGCACGAGCCTGAGAGCTATGCTTTGCTGGAAATCCTCGACAGCCGCCAGCAGCACCAGTGCCTGAACACTCCTGTGTCCCTGCATGGGGACAATCCTCATCCTCCTCTACTTGTGCTGGAGCCACTGGTCCCGTTACAGAAATAAAAGGTTATACAAAGGAAGGATGCTCATGCCTGTCAAGTTTTCCACTGCCCTGCAGCAGCACAAGCAGCGGCACAAGCATCAGCACAAGTAACCCCAACATTATCCCATCTCGTCCCATTTCCGTTGGTTGGAGAAGCCAGGCATGCTGGTGGAATGCAAACGGTGGGGTTATTTATTATTCACATAGATGCTCAGCCTGTAGCGTGTTGCCTGGCTCCATGTAATTGTACAAATCACTCAGCTGAGTCAGTGATCTAACTGCAGACCCCACAGCTCAGGGACTTGAATGATCCCAGAAGGACCATGTTCAAACATTCACGCCCAGACGACACTTGCTCCCACGCATACTTTTTAAATCTTTGCCAGACACAAGAGATCATTCTGTGTAAGTCACATATAAAATAAGATCTCGGTTTTACCAGGAATCCCACACTGAAGAATCTTCAGGAAAACAAGGCACCACTACAAAATAAGAGCCTGAATGCTTAGCAGAGATTGTCTTTATCTTAATGCCAAAGCAAACCTACCTTGCATAACACAATTTTTTTCCCTAGGTAAGTACAAAACCAAGCTCCAAGGTGGCCAAGTGCTCACCTTCCTAATAGCCATCTGCTAACAGAGCAGCAGCAGTGCTCCCTGCTCTGACCATCCCCCCTGCGAAGGGCTTAGCACATTACTGCTGCTCTGGGAAATCCTGACTCCTGACACCAGCTCTATGAAGGCGGCTGTCGATGAAGCACTGCCACTTTACAGTGCAGCTCAGCAATGCCATAAAAGCTCAATGGGTGAATGGCCCCAAGCCAGGGCAAGGAACTGGTTTTGCAAAGTGATTTCATTGGCAATGGCATTTGTTTATGCCAGTGTGAGGGACATGAGACCAGGACCTCCCCAACCCTCTGCCCCCCTCCACATTGTGGTCTGGTCTGTGCTATTTATGGGAGAGGAGCTGCTGTGGGACAGCTCTGACGTTACTGATGAGCTGTTTGGGTCATTCACTGTCCTAAGAAAAGGAGTGGTTTTGAAAATCCAACAACGAACCCAGGAGCAGAAGGGCAATTTAAACTGGTTGTGTGGGCAGAGGCAGCCTAGGGGACACCTGAGCACACTTTCTACTGCGAGCTGCTGTTTTGAAACCACTGGGTGAGTTCCTGCCCCAACTAAAGGCAATGGCACAACTGGCATTTGCTTTGGTCAGGCCTCTGGCACCAGTGTCACAGCATGCTTGGGGACTAAGGATTAAATTTAGTTTGGTTTATGTGCCTCATCTTCAGTATCAGGATTGCTAAACAGGAAAAAAAATAATATAAAAAATAATAGGCACTTGAAGGATGAAATGCTTGAGATACAACATTCATTGAGGCAGAGCTGGGAACAGCATATGTGATCCAAGAGTACTCCTGTCCCATTTAGTGTTTGCCTCCTCCCCATGTTCTCACATCTCCTTGGTCCACATGTCCCATCACATCCCAGCAGAGCTGCAAAGCTGCACTCCTCACTGCATAGCCACCCGCACCCACCTGCTTGGGAACCATGAAGGGAAAGCAAACCAAACAACCAATAAAAAAGAAACTTCCCAATCTTTTTGTGGTTTCACCTGAACAAAGCATTTTGCAAACCATTCAATTCAGTTAATGAAGCTTTCTTCTCTTACTTCATTGAGAAACAGAGCTGGCTTTACAATCTCATAACTGAAATCAAGTTGTGAGAGACTGGCTATATTCACCTTTTTCTCTTTTGTGAGAAAATTAATAAAAAAGAATATTAAAACCCTCAGTCTGTATTGAGTGGGAAGGGAAGGAAATCCACTTTGTTACACTAAGCTATTTAGGTTTCTGCTTATACATTTTCCAGTAGTGCTATTCAGCAGGCATGCTCTATGGATCTGAAGGCAGAATGAGGTCTCTGCCCCAGGAGCACAGTACATCATTTGGGACGAAAGCTGCCTGGAAGCTCTGATCTTCAGCCAGTGCTCATCCCACAGTGATGGGGTGGACCAGGAATGGACGTGCCAAGGCAACCAGGGACCAAAGTCAAACAGTACCAACTCTTCAGTTAGCATAAATAATTGGTTTTCCAACACGAAGGCCCCTACAGTGACTTTCCCATTGAGGAACTATGTGCTACTAAGAAAATTAAAGGTTGAAGGTTCATTACTGGGACAAGTAGAGCACGAACTTTCGCAAAATGCCTCATCGATTAACATCATCTCTTGATCTAAAAAAGAAACTCTAAGGAGAGCTGCTAGGAAGTTAATTCCTACTGGGGTTTATTGCTATTAAGTATTATTATTATTATTGATTTTGTCTCATTATTTTCCTTTATTAAAAAAAAAAAAAAAAAAAAGGAAGGTGGAGAAAAGAAAGAGAAGACCACAGTTCACTGGGCTTTCCATTCACCTGGCTCCAGATAAGGCTATTCACATTGCAAGGCAAAATAGAATTGCACATAGAGATGCTATTAATACTTCCTTTCTAATTAAATTCCAGAAGAAATTGTGCAGGATATTTCTGTCCCCATACTCATTCTAGTCCCATCATCTTTTGATTAACTATCCTCATGCACTAGGAATTAAGGTGTGACCTCTAACTTTTTTTGAGAGAGATGTGCTGTTTTTAATATACCAGCTCCATCTTTTCATTGTTCCTTGAGCAGGGTTGGGAGGAGAAATATAATTACACACAATGGGGGTATAATTCATACATTAAAAGTGACATTAAAATGACAGGTAGCAAAATATAACAATATAACAGCTTGTCTGTCACTCTTTTATGGATTGCTGGCACCCTCCAAGCCCATTACAAACACATCCCTGGAGGGAGCACAGCAGGAGGACGTGAGCAAGATGAATGCAAGCAGAGACCTCATGGTGCTCGGTGCTGTGGGGCTCCTTCACCAGGGATGTCCGATTTAAAGTCCATGAGCCACGGGCACAGACCACACCACCACACCACCGGCACCCGCAAGTCCTGCTCTCCCAGCAAGGAACCGCCCCAGCATTGCGGATTCCTGAAGCAGAGTCCCAGTGCTCCCATTAGGAGATAACATTATGCAGTTTGATGTATCTGGGGCATGGGAGGCCCTCCTACGTAGCACAAGGGAGATGAGCTCTGCTGCCCGCAACATTGCCTCCTGCCCAGAAAAATGAGCTGTCCCTGGCAGTGAGGAAGCCAGGCACCCACCAGCAGGGAGGCACAGCAAAGGGCTGCTTGCATGGAGCCAGGCTGCAGGTACAAGCCACCCAGGAGCAAGGAATGCACAGGCTCAGCTATGACTCTGCCATGGCCAGATGCCTCGCCTGGCAAGTCGTTTGGGCTTTGCCTGCTGGCGGAGGCTGCAGCCCAGTTTCACTTACACTGCAAGTACAGAGCTACAGAGAAACTGGTGCAAGCCCCCATACATGCAAATTTGGGGATTTTTTTCTGCTTCGCTACAGGATACTCCCTGACAGCATAACCTAAATGAAAAATGCTGTTTGAAACTGAACTAGGGCATCATCTGCTGAACAATGTCCTTTATCCTTCCCCTCTGCATGGCTGCTGGGCACCCCTCCGGGTTCCACTCCAGCTCACAAGCAGACAGGTTTGTGCATGGCTCCAGCCAGCCACTGCCCTGATGCAACCTATGTGGACTGAAGTGAATTAGAACACATCCACGCAGGTGGGAGCATCTCCTGGGAAGGGAGGCACAGCCTCCTTGCAAGCCCAGCTAGCTCCAGAGGAAGATGCTGCCCATGGGCAGGCAAACCTGAGCTCAAACAGCTTCAAGTGTACGCCTACCTCAGACTGCAGAGAGCTTTCTTCTGAGCACAAGCTCTTTGGTCAATGACCACCATGCTTTATCTAGTATGAAAATCAACCAGCTTAAGCTTACACTTACATTTAAGTGTAACTGATGCCTTGGTTAATCCCCACTATCTGTAACCACTCCTTTCTTGATAAGCTTGCAACACTGGGGCCATGCTGCCTCCCTTGCTTGAGCTTCACAAGTTCCCAGTCTTCACATTTCTCAAACACAAACAGTAAACATTGCTTCTGACAGCAATTCACTAACATTCAATTAATTATTTTTCAGGTCCAGTTTTGAGACCTGGAGGTCCTGATGGATTAAACACAAGTGTAAAAACATCAGTGGAAAATGCCTCTAGGGTTAGGGTTAAGGTTAGGGCTACTGGAAGTCTGAAAGGATGCAACTCCAGGCAGGAAGGAAGGTGAAAACCCAGAAAGATCCAGCCTGAAACCCTAACACAGCAGCCAATGAATGTCCAGCAGCAGGAACTTCACCAGACTCACAACATTCTCATTAAAATATGCAGATCATTCCCTTTTGCCTGGAAAGTGAAATATGTATGTTAAGATAGGCCTGTTTTGGAAAGCAACAGCCCTTCCTGCTCCCTGCTGCTTACACCCACAAGCCTCATTTAGGCACCAGTTAACAAACAGGGAGGCGAGACCACCAAGGCTCCTGCTGCTGTTTCCTTGCCCTGTGTCACTCTGCAAATTTTACTGCAGGATTTTTGCCATGGTCCTATTTGTTTTCAGGAAAAAGGACAAAGGGATACCTCCATGCCAGGGTTGCAATCTTGCCCCCTCTAAACCCCTCCCAGGCACCGCCCCATGCCTTGAGAGCCCACTAATACAGCCTATTTCTCAGTGCACAGGAGCTGGTTTCATGCCAGCTTCTTTTTTGCTTCTTCCTCTCTTTATTTCTTTCCTTTTTTTTTTTCCCCTTTTTAAACATACAAGATTTTAATCCACCCTTTAGCACTCCTCACTGCATACATGCAAGGAATTCACTGACACCAGAAGCAAGGTTTTGCTACGTTAATTACAGCAGCCCCAGTTCTTGTGGAGCTGCGTGGAGCAGCACGCATGGTACCAGCCCCTGTGGAAAACACCATCGGCACTGCGCTGTGCTTTCTCAGGCTGCCGCACCAAAAGCAACCCGAAGGAATTAGGTTTTCTTCAAGTCTAAAATTAACTGGAAAAAATAGTTCTTGCCATGGTGGCTACCTCAAGTAAAAGCACTGGATGCTTTTTGTGGCAGAAGTTTAAGCTGGTTTAATTGGTAATATCCACATTAAAGAAGCTGATTGTCACTCTGGTGCAACAGCCTGATTAAACAGCAGGATAGGAATGTCTGATCCAGCATCCATCCCCCCCAAGGGCCCCTGCCCTCCTTTCACTCTTGACCTGCCCCAAAATGGGGACCAAATCTCAGTCCTCAAGTACACTCAGTATTAAATAAAATCACTTTTGACGTCACTATAACTTTCAAGTCAGCTGGTAAATTGTGGTTATACAGGCAAGAGCAGTCACAGGTATGCCATTTCAGCCAGCGCAGACATAGGCACTAAAATGATTTTTTACCACACCACATTGTGATAAATGGACATCATGTTAATTTCTGGAAACCTTCAGAAGGGTACATGTGAGTCTGAAAAATAATGCACTCCCGGAAAATGTAGGACAGTTGGGATTGAGGTTAAATTCTGTGATGTATACCCAGCTGTATTTTTATGCAGTCTTTGAGTTACATTCTATTTTCTGTGGGCTGGTGATTACTGAGGCCATCTCCCCTGTTGCCAAAAAGGTAAAAAGAGGGTGCACTTGTCTTGAACCTGTTTGGGAGTATTTGCTCTCTTTCCCCACACAGTCACACCCACAACTGCCATTTCACACTCCTGAATCCTGCACAGCCTGAGGAAAGACTATTTAATGCTAGTACACATGCTACATATCGACCATCAAAGTGCTGGTGCCCTGGAAGACCTATACAATGCACTGTCCCATACGATTGCACAGCATGGGAGTAACAAGCTCCTACACCCCAGCTGTAAGAAGCACTTCTACACTGTCATGGTTTCAGCCCAGTCAGTAACTCAGAACCACGCAGCGGCTCACTCACTCCCCCACCTTCCTCTCCCCCTCCAGGCTGGATGGGGAGGAGAATTGAAAGCATGTAAACCCCACAGGTTGAGATAAGAACAGTCCAATAACTAAAGAATAATACAAAACTACTACAACTACTACTACTAATAATGATAAGGGAAATAGCAAGGGAAGAGAATACAAAACTAAAAGGGGAAGGAAAAAAAGACAAACACAAGTGATGCACAATACAATTGCTTACCACCTGCCAACCGGTATCCAGCATGACCTGAGCAGTGATCTGGGACTTCTGAGTGACTCCCCCCAGTTTATATACTGGGCATGATGACGTGCTGTGTTATGGAATAACCCTTTGGCTAGTTTGAGTCAGGTGTCCTGTATCTGCTCCCTCACAGCTTTTTGTGCCACCCCTCACTGGCAGAGCATGAGCATGAGAATGAAAAGTCTTTGGTCAGAGTAAATATTACTGAGCAACTAAAACATTGGTGTGTTATCAGCGTTGTTCTCAGGCTGAAGGCAAGAACACAGCCCTGCACCAGCTCCTAAGAAGGAGAAAAATAACTGTTAGAGCTGAACCCATACACTAAAGGCTAAATCTGTCTGTCTACCTAGTAATGATGCCAAGATTATCATGACAGCACTCAGAAAAACAGGCAGCTGGGTAGTCCTTTGTAAATTAATTAGATATAAAACTCTACCCTTTTATTAAACAAAATACTTATACATTTAAGATATTTTTGAGCCTCATGCTTCCATTCTCCATGAAGTCTCTACCTGCATATGCACATTTTCACATTTTATTGTTAACATAAGTTTTAAGGGCGTATGTAATGGTTTAGGCAGTGGAACTGGAAAGCTCTCTATGGACCATGAATTGCTAGCTGGAGCTTACAGCAGCTGAGCACTGAGCCTTTGGAGCAAAAACCAGGGACTGGATTTATTCAGGGCGGCTAACAAGTGCTGGAGGGGAGCAGTGCTGCAAGTTTATCATCAGCACCCAGGGGTCTGTGGTCATGAGGTGTCCTGATCACCTAGAGTTGCTGGAGCATCACCATGATGGCCTGTCACCCCATAATTTTATTAAATAGCATCTTCACATTTGCTATTTTGCACATCATGACATCCTCAAATGGGTTGAAAGGCTGTTCAATATATGTGGCAGAAAATAAAAGCTAGAAAAGAAGATATAATGCTCTCTTTTAACAAGACAGCCCCGGGTCAACCTCTACCCTTATTCTTTCAGGCATTTTTTTCACACCTTCCACTTGGAATCACCAGCCAGCTCTCTGGCATGGTCAGTCAGTTCATCTAAGCAGTTCTGAGAGCAATTTCACTGCACAAGGCTGCTTTTGAAAATAGGTCCAACAAGACCAATGCCTAATCTCCTCAGTAAGGCCAGGCAAAGCCCTTGCAGGCTATTGACAAGCACAGACACTGGGCTAAATACCTTACAAATGCACTTTAAATACATTAGGGTTTCTGTGCAAGAAGACAATGCTGGAACACACAGTGCAAGAGCTGGAGTTGGATGCAGACTATAGGCTTTGTACTTACATGACGCCCTGCTCCCTGCGGAGGGGACCAGGTTCATTTCTCCTCCATGCAGCTCTGAGAAGCAGGCTGTGATGGTGTCTGATGGTATCAACACCAGCTGCAGACAAGGCTGGGTTCCCTCACGCCCCAGCAGTGGGGCAATGACCAGCCAGTGCACAGGGAGTGGCTGCAGCCCCAGCCACACTCTCGGTTCAACTGCTGGCACTCCCTTCAGCGGGAGTGAGGTGAGACCTTTGAAACACATCTTGAAGAAGGCGAGGAGGGCCTCAGACATGGCCCCATCCCTAATGAGCAATAAGAGTGGGGAGGTCAGCAGTGTGGAACAGCTGCTGAAAAGTCCAGAGGGGAGCAGCAAAAGCCATGAGCAGTTTAAAAACATGACCTGTAATGGCATGACTGTATTTGTCTACAGGAGATGAGGCTTAGGGAGGATACACCTACAATCTTCCCACATGTTGGCAAAGGGGAGCGAACCTGTCCTGCTCCAGGTGCAGGGCAAGGATGATGCACTCTGATAGCAGCAGGGGAGATTTAAGCCTGGCATTCAGGAAGAACTTTTCCATTAGAAGCACAGGAACATGCCACCTACAGAGATGCCCCAGCCCTTTTCTCTTTGTTTTTCCCTACCAGGTGAGGTAAGAAGCTAGCAACAGTCTAGACATACCTGGTCCTGTGTCACAGAGGAGAGACTGACTTAGCTGTTCCTGACATCTGCTCCAAACCTGAACTCCTGCGGTTATCTAGTCCTAAAGCTCCCAAATCCTTTAATGTCAAATGTTATCAACAAAACTGTTTAAGTGGATAATCCGCTCAGCCCTGCCAAGCAAAGAAGTGCATTTCAGAGAGTTACAGGCTCCTACTTTGGGTGTTCGTAAGACTGGCAGGTTCATGTGCTCTCCGGGTAAGCGGGGTGGTGGAGACAGACAGCGGGGCAATGTGAAGGCATCACCAGTCACAAGCTCCCCAGCTCACCTCACATGGTTTACACTTCCCTGCAAAATTCGGATGCTGCCCAAGTAGCCAGAGCACCCTACTAGCACTGCCTGCCAGTAGCCAAGGCATCATGAAAGGAAAGGATCCTGAGGTGGCTGGGAGGTCACCCGTGCTCACAGGTAACAGGCAAACATAACAGATCTGGAACAGAGCTGATTAATCCTCTGTACAGACAGTACAGGTTTCCATTTTGCCTTTTCAAGCTCCAGTAAACTGCCTCTCACAGACAGTATAAATGAGTCTGAGTTTGGGGGAAGATCTCTTCAAATGAGCTCTGGGGAGACCTCACAGTAGCCTTCCAATACCCAAAGGGGGCCTACAAGAAATCTGGAGAGGGACTTTCTGCAAGGGCATGTACTGACAGGACAAGGAGGAATGGCCTTAAGATGGAAGAGGGTAAGTTTAGATTAAGCGTTAGGAAGAAGTTCCTCCCTGTGAGGGTGCTGAGGATCTGGCACAGGGTGCCCAGAGAAGCTGTGGGTGCCCCATCCCTGGCAGTGTTCAAGGCCAGGTTGGATAGGTTGCTGGCAGTCCCGCTGCAGCAGAGGAGCTCATGCTGCCCACCTGCCCCAGTATTTCTTGGGGCATGGCACGTTGCTGCTCTTAGCAACCCAGCCCCTGGGCCAACATAGCCATAGACCTATTGGGCACATCCTTCAGCTTCTTCTAGCCATGACAGATCTGTTCTAAACCCACACTTCTTTACAGGTCTGTTTAGTGGTTCTGAGTGATTATTCCCTTTGATACTATTTTCCATAGTTTTAAGAGCCAGTTATTTATTTTACTTCTGTCCATCTACTAGATTTTCATTTCTTCAGGAACACAAGTGCTAAGAAAGGAGATGGTTAGACATGTGAAGCACTGGCAATAAAAACTTGCAGCAAGTTTTCATTTTCTGCTTTCTTGAGCTAAGTTTCTGGAGAACTGACATCCATTTGTCAAAAGGCATTATTATGAAGCGATACATATGAGCGCTGATATTGACTTACTGTCTCTGTGAAATTTCTTCTCATCTCTTTCCAACACAGCCGAACACAAAGCTGGCACCATCTCCAGGGAGCAATTCAAATAAACTTTTAAGCTAGTACCAATGCCCAAAGCACCTCCTTCCAGGACTGGCAAGACTTCAATAAACTCTCTGGGAAGATCTGTGCAAGTGCCACCGTGGAGAGCTGTGAGATGCACTCCCCTCTGCTCTGGAGGGAATGATGCTCCAGGGGCCATCACATGATGTCTGGGCTGTGGTCACCCAGGGAACAAGTTGTTGCTTTCACCCGAATGCAGATCTCACAGGAGACAGCAAAACACCTTTTGCAGCACAAAAGCATTCTCTAAACTAAGAAATTGAGCTGCAAAATGGATGTAGCATTTCCAGGACCTGCAGCCAAAGGAGGAGGCTATGCATCAGAGGCAGGACTGTCCTGCAGCACACAGGTGTGCATTTCCCCCATTTTCTATCCAGCAAAGCAACTCAGTGCTTCAGAACAGAAAGCCAAGAGTGGGGCATAACTAAGCCTGCCATCTGCTCCAGGCAGGCCGGGCTAATTCGGGTGTGCAATGCCCTGTGCCTCTGCCGTGTCCTTTGTGTGGGTGGTGGCAAGGAGCCAGCTCACCGCGAGCCCGTGTTATGGAAATGGCAGCCTGTGATTGCAGGCAATCTCCTGCCCCAGGGCAGGAAAAGTTTTGGCTGTCTTTCACCCGTGTCATCTCTGCCTGTCATTATCCCTCCTTGTGCTGGAATAAGGAGGTCAGCCAGACCCACACAATTAGATGAAATTGTATAAGGTTGACCTTGTACCCTGTCAGGTTCTTTCAAGCATGGGCAGTCTTTATCAGTAGTAGCATAGAAAACACAGAAGAGATCTGCTATAGCTGGGAGAATGAGACTGTTAAGACACTTTTCCCCTCACTCTCCACAAACTAAGATAGTACCTCTGCCACTTGGGTGAACTTAGGTTATTCCCACTCATATCTGACAGCCCGTGGTTTCGTCCTTCATCTTGACTTCTGCTATTTTCATTCTGTGATGTCTGTACTTTTGCACTATTGGGAGAGGATTGTGTGTGGATCACTAACTTTTGGACAGGTCAGCTATCTCAGCCTGCGCACCACTAGATGGATACTAATAAGAGGAAACGAATACATCAAAGAAAACTCTCTCTCTTTCTCCTCATATCCTTCTCCCTGGCACACTGCTTTCTTCTGCTCTTGTTGTTGCTGCCCTTTCTCACTCTGCGTTTATGCTCTGATTTCTGCAGATGGTACTGTACCAAGAAGAGGTGAAGATTCACTTTTTAGGTCTGTTGTAACTACACAAATGAGCCTGCATGGAGCCTCCCCTTCAAAAAGGGATGATGCAAAAGACATAATGGATGCTGCAAACTGCACACAAAACTCAACAAAACAATTAGAGCTGTGGCTGTTCAGAGACAAGTGACAGTGCTGTGGGGAATGCATACACAGGGTGTGGAAGCGGCTCTTTAAAGGAGACCCCTAAGCCCTGGACTACATGGGGCCTCCAATCCAGTTTAGTCATTTGACAGCTGGACACAACTGTAGCTAATATTTGGTCCATATGGATCTAGGTAAGTATATTGCGTTTTTCTCTTCCTGGGTAGAAGATGGTGTGCAGGAGCCCTGTAGGAGCTGAGCAAACACCCTTCATTTTGTACAGTTTTAGGAGACCCCCAGAGTGGAAAGCTCTGGGGTCACTGTGGTTGCTCTACTAGTTTTTCAAGGGACATTTCCCAAACATAAGATCAATTCCTCCACAAAGCCAAAACTTCCCCACATGAAAGGTCTGCCTGGTCATTGAATATTTGGTATGGCCCAGGGAACAGGGTGTACACCTGCTGGTTTCCAGCAGTAGAGTCAGTTTGTGTGACAGTCAAGGACACACAGAACACTGTCCTAATCCTTTCCTGCTCTCCTGGCCTTTGCTTTTGAGGTTTTTGTGGGGTTGGATGTTTTGTTGGTTTTGTTTTTTTTTTTTTTTTCTCAATTTAAGCATCAGCCGTAAGAATAGTGGCATGGTAGATGAAGGTCACCCAGTCCAACCCAAAGTACTCACCCTGCTTTGGCCACATTATTAAGGCCTGGCACAGCAAGCAGTTGCTGGAGACACTGTGATCTGCAAAGGAGCCCTGAGATACAGCCCATATCAGAGATATCTCCCTAAGCTTGTGATTAGACACAGTGGAGAGAGGCAAACCAGAAGTGCATGACAAATTAATGGCTTTGCAATTTGTCACTACAGCAATGGTGCAAGTTCGGGTATGCAGACTAGGCTGTTTGGTACAAGGCTCAAGGTACTCTGGGCAGCTGATGAGTATAACACATCCTTGAAAGACATATACTTCGAGAAATAGCTCTCCATTCTGTTTTTAAAAACCATAAGCCCTTATTAAACTAATTATTATAATTAATTAAGCATAATTTGCATTATCTTAGTAACGTGTAAGAATAATTTGTAGCATTTTAGCAATTTAACCCAGTGCAGAAACATCAAGGTTCACTGACCAGTTGCTTCCTAGACTGCTTAATCCACCGAATACTTCTTTAAAGCTGTTTTAATGGCCATACCTGCCTCTGGTAGGTAAATCAGAATGATCCTTCCATTAGTGCAACTTGGAGATAGCATCTCACTTGTACTTTTCTTTTTTCAGATACATTAATAACTACAGCCAACATTAAATCCCAGCATCAAGGACTTGCCTCAGGTGTGGTTATTAACAAGCCAGTGGGAAGATCCACCAGCTTCTGCAAGGATATCAGTGGGAGATGCACGTAGGGCTAGTCTGTGCAGCCCCCTTGGCTCTGGGGCAGCCATCACACACTGCAGCACAACAGCCCAGAAGCTCCAGCTTTGCTGCATGCTCTTGGCTCATGTTTGGCTTTCCAGATGCACATTTCATCCAGTATTTCAAAGACTAAACACCAGTCACCTCTGACTCCGCTTGTTTTTAAAACCTTGTTCAATACTTGTGTGTGAGCCTGTATTTTCCCTGGTGGCTTGTACTGAGAAATTATGGTAGATTTAAATTTTTCCTGCGCAACTGTTTTCCTGAATGTTTGCTGTCAGCTGAAAAGTAGTACATGGGGAAAAAGGCAACAACAAAAAGCCCAGATCCTAAAGACACCAGGTCAGGAAACATTCTCCCATATGGCATGATGGTCCCACCCCGTGTCCAGAAGCACACACCCCTCCACCCACAGCACATGTCTCAGCCCAGCCATCTTCCTCCAGTCATGATCTAACACTGCTGTTCACCTTGTGAAATTAGGATATGATAGTTTGCTAAAGGTGATGCCCACTTTTGCAATCAGCAGTGGTGCACAGAAAAATCCTGGAGGTGGAAAAATCAACCCCTCCTGCCTAACGCAGAGAGGTCAGTGCTAGTTTCCAAACATGTCTCATGAGAGACAAGGCAGGCAGAGATGTGCAACCTTAAATGTTTTCGGTGAGGGTGCCAAAGAAGACCTTATGAGGACTGTGCCTCAAATAAAGAACTGCCTCTGATCCTGGGGTATCTACAGGAAGCACAGCCAGGTGCAGCCGTCACAGTGCCACCAGGACCGGCTGCTGGCCACCACAGTCCCCACATTGCCCAGGCAGAGATGAGCCATACTGATGAGAACTCATGCAGACCCCTTTGCCCCAAAGTAGCATGGGAACACTCCTATATTCCTGTATGCCATGGAGGACCCTGTAGGGGAGGGAAAGGACATTGAGGAGCAGGAATATTATCCCCACTGCAAGAAGATGACATTGCCTGAGATTTGTCCCCATCCTACTGAACCATAACTCATCATTGCCTTCAATTGGAGGAATTACCTCTTAAGGCTGCCTATGCCATGTCCTCAAATCCTGCAGAGTCTCTGCGGCGGCACAGCCCTCCCACCAGCCTGTGCTAGGCCACCCCCGTGTCTCTGAGCTCTCCCCGTTTGCTAACATCCCCATTAGCTGGTAATGACTAACATTTAGAAAACATATTTCCTCCCACATGGTTCCAGAGGGGTTTGCAAACTGAGCGACAAGAGCTTGGCACAGGGACTGCTCTGCTCTCTGGGGTGAGTGCCGCAGCAACTCCAGGGTGCACTGCAGCCCAGGAGAGCCCCCACGCACCAGCACTGCAGTGGGACGGTGGTGATGCCAGCAATGGCCTTGGCACTGGGGACAGATTCCCACATGCACAACTGCCCCTGCAAGGGAGGTAGCCCCCAGACCAGGCACTGGCGGTCACTGGTGCCCCCAGGCAGCACTGTACCCCAGGGTGGTCGGTACTCAGTGGGTGAAGGCTGCCCAGGGACCACCGGCACCCACTGCCCCACATCTGCTGCAGGGAATTGGGAAAGCCAGCGAGACCACAACTGTGACAAACTTCTGCTGTTTCCCTAATTTTTCTAAATGTCCAGCTATTAAGCGATTATTTCTAATTCCTTGCCACGGAGTCATTACGCATTCAGGTGGAGGGGAAAGTGAGCTCTGCAGGAGGCTGACAGTAATTCTGCATTAGTTAAGCATTAGCTGACAGATGTACAAAGCAAAGCCATTACTCCTGCCAGTCTCCCTGCCCCGACTCCTGGCCCTATTGTGGAGCTCCTCCAACCACAGGCCCAGCATGCCACAGCAACGCAGGGTCGAAAGCCTGGCAAGGGGGGGGTCACTTGTAATTAGAGGTGAATTAAAGTTGGGGGGAGGATTTTGGCTGGAACACAGTTTGGCAAAGTGTTCCAATTGCATTTATTTATTTCAAGGCTTTCCTGTTGAAACAATGTATTTGCAGATACAAACCTCTCCGAATGCACAGGGGCCATTTAGAGTGAGTATGCCACAAGGAATGCTCACATAGACTTCAGGTTTCTAAATGTCAAGCAAATCTGAATTTATTTAGAAGTCGACCCTTTACTAATGATAACGTAAAACCAGAAGAACTCCCCAGAAAATCTGGCCTCCAAACAGCTTTGACTAAATCACTTACTACATACTAATCAGCAAGTACTATTAATAGAAAAATAAATATATGAAGAGACTATTTGATACAGCCAGGATCCAGGACTGTATAAAAGATCAATGCTGCTTTTCTGCAGTGTAAACTTTTTAAAAAAATAAATATATAAAATATCAAAGCAAATTACAATTCCCTCTATTGTTGGTTGCAAATTCAAAGATACCTGGAGCAAATTACTAATTCTGTACCCCTCCATCACCAGTGTGCCTGAGCCCTGCACAAGCCTGGGCACTGGTCCCACCTCCAATGGTAGTTATGAAATATGCTCAGGGCTACCAAGGAGAAATTTGCAGTGCAGTATAAAATCAAACTGGTGTTTTAGACAAGTCCTTCCTATCACATTCTTTTTAATGCAAAATTGTGTCCAGGAACCTAAATAAGCATGTCATAAAGTGTTTAAAGGTATAAGATGATAACAAACCCCACAGCCCTCTATTCTTGCTGTTTACTAGATGATGCCCATGTTAAATGCTTTTGCACAAGCAGGTGCAAAGACAGAGTGAGAAGATGACCCGCATTCCCTGAGTGTCAGTCTGTGTGAGGTCCCCTGCAAGCACAGAAAACAAGGCTCAGGAAGAATTAAAATCTACCACTCTTCCTAATCCTGATGGAGACCCAGCTGGATACTCACTTTCAAACACCTGAACAAGATCTGCTGATGTTTCAGTACAATTAATCCCTCACAGTACCACTTCTAGCTGGTTTTGTCCCCATTCCTGACACTGCTGTGCCATTTCAGTCCTTTACCTCTCTGTGGGTGGACAGTTTCAGCAGTGAAGATGTTTCTTCCACAGATGGCCATATGACACAGGGAAGTGAGGATGGCTGGTGGAGCACTGTGAAAGGGCGGTACTCTGATGGCTGTGTGCATCCGAGCTCCCCAACTCCACCAGGCTGCCTTCAGGGCTGCTTTAGGGGTGCTCTGCCCAGAATCCAGCAGCTCAAGCTAAAACAAACCCTTTCTGCAAACTAAACTAACAGCAGAGAAGAATACAACAGTGAATTTTGAGAATTAGAAACTTCCTATTGTATTTCTTCAGTTTTAAGTTAAAATCTAATTAACAGATGGAAGACCCCATAAGCCCATTGTTCCCTTTAGAATCTGCATGGAAGGACACTGAGCAGAGCTCACACCCGCTGGACTTTCTCACAGTCCTGCTGTGCTTCTTGCCCAACACACAAAGCTTGTTTTATAGTCTCTCTCTCTCCCACCTTTAACTATTTGGGCATCACCCACCTTTTAATAGCTGGCTTCAATATTTTATTGCCCTGTACTGCTTTCTGTTAAACCATCCTTTATCATTTCCCTCCTGCCTGCTAGATGCTCCCCCTTACTAAATTATTAAAGCACGTATTTAGATCACAGAAGCAAAGAAATTAGATTACATTGATCCACAGCAATTTGCTCCCACACCGTTTCTTCATGAAACAACATCCCTGCCATGCTTCATTCACATCAGACCTCAGCACTGAACTCTCACCTCTGACACTTCCATCAGCTCAGAGTGTGGCTAGCCTGGGAGCCAGGGCGAGCACAGGGCAGGGCACCCTGTGTGGTGGGGATGCTCAAGGGATATCAAACTTGAGAAGAGGTAATCCCCTTTCTTGCATTCTTTTTGTCTATGGCAGTGTTTTTCTTAAAGAATAATTCAGGCAGATGTTTAATTATTTTCCAGAGTTTCCTGAAATCCCAGAGTCTCCATCCAGCCTGGCATGCTGCCACAGATGGCTGCAGTATCCTTCCAGGGTGTTGCCACAGGCTTGTGGTGGTGGTAGCATAACCATGCCCCATGGCACTGCAGTGGGGACAGGCAGCTGTGGAAAGTGCTCCCGAATGCAAATGCATCCAGAAAAGATTGTAAGGGAACATCTATCTGGTTTTATCAATGGACAAAATATTCTTAACCCTGCCCTCCCACACCTGGCCCTTCTCCAATACCCTCCAGTTATCTCATCCTGCTGTGTCACTGTTTTGACACAATCATTTAATTTCAAACAGAAACCAGTAAAACAGCCAGAGAAGTGACACCTGCAGGGTACCACAAACACTTCCAGTACCAAAACCAGCCTGTGCCTCCAGGGACCTTGTGCCATCAGGAGGAGTTGAGGTGCTGTATCCCATGGAGAAAGGATGTGACTGGCAGGTAGCCCGGGGCCACCTGTCTCTTTCTCCATTGGACAAGGGCCCTAATAGGCCTTGAGATGCCCAGTCCAGCCCAGCACTGGCTCCCCAGTGGGGCACTGCTCTGCTGACTAGTTGCAGATGAGACACAACACAGGCAAAACCCACTTAGCTTGAAAAGCTTGCCTCTGTGAGGAAATTCATGTGTATCCAGCTCAGTGTATTCAAAGCAGAATAGCTATTTCTGACCAACTGAATCCATTATCAACCTTATTCCAAGCTCTAAAATTAGCTCAGGCTGATAATACAGATGAAGACTAACGTTAATCAGGTAACTCAGTTTGTGCCCAAGCACACCAGTGGGACAGAGGATTGTTTCTCACAGTGTTAAACTATTCCAGTTTCCCAGGGCAGACAGACCTAGTCCGTTGGCATGCCCCAGCCAGCCTGCAGTACCCCAGGAACATAGGAAGGGCCTGCCTTTTAGGACCATGGTGCTCTTTGCAAGGGGGATGCTGGATGAGACAGTGTCCCAGCAGCCCCCATCAACCCTGGCCAGATGACCTCCCCAGCCAGAGCCACACTCCCCATGTGGAGAAAGGAGCAAGTATTATTCTCCTAAGACCACTCAAGTCCCCAATAACATATTAATAGGGATCGATTTCATTATCAAAATTTGCAAGAATAACTGCACAGTTGTACAATCCCCTCATCTGCACAGACCCTGGCACCATGTGGCTGCCTGCCCTGACTGCAAAGCTTGGTAACGCTAATTCTGTTAACTTCCATACTGAAAGATGAAATGAAACTCTTTCCTTCAGAGTCTCACTTGAGGCTTGCAGGCAAAGAGTTTTCAAGTCCACTTTGCCATTGCAAGAAGGCAGGAGAGATCCTGATGTGCAAAAGCAGCTTTCCTAAGTTGGGGAAGTTCAGAAAATAACCAGCTGCTTATGTGCTGTTGCAGTTACCTAAACTTTCAGTAGTATATTTGGGAGATTCTTAATAGAAGAGCCAGCCTGAATTCACCATGTGTTATCATAACGTCTGGGGGGTGCAGTGCTTTCTGCATAAAAGGTGCTGTGCTCCTGGACCCCGCTGTCAATCCCACTGCCCCTGAGCACTGCAGTCACCCTCGGGGTGGTCTGGGGCTGTGGGCAGAGGGGGTAGTTTCTGATCTTGGTCCGTGTTTGTTGGCTCGTTGTTAAAACTCAGAGGTGGCAGAGTATTGCCCTTTCTAATCCAAACCCATTTCAATGTCTGAATGCAAATTTTCACCTTTTTAACCAATTTTTCATCTTGTTACTTGTTCTTTTACAAACGCTCCAGGTAGGAAGCGGAATAAAGTAGCAGCAAGGAAATTCAGAAACAACTTTCTGCCCCTCCCCTGCCCAGTTCAGCTGCACAAGCTTTCGGTGGCAGAACAGATAGAGCACACATGCAGAGATAAGACCTTTGATTTTCCCCAGATAAAGCAACTTAAAATAACAACTCCAGTTTTAACCAAGTGAGGATTGGTGATTTTCCCGGCCTTGCGGTATTGCCGGGCCTTCCCGTGCCTCTCACGGCTGAAGCAGGCCCGGGAGCTCAGCCTCCCGCCCCGAGATGCTCTTCTGTGCCCCCCCCTGAGGGGCTGCGGCCCTGGCCAGGTCCATCCAGCCCCCGCCCGTCGAAACCCGACCCATCACGGCTGTTGGGATTGCTGCTTTCAGACATAGTGAAAGCGGTGTGCGAGGCTCGCCCTGGCTGGGGAGGGAAATCCTCTGGTTTTGTTTCCTATTCTTTCCTAATCACCCGCCAGAACAGGCTGCATATGAATGGACACAGATGCTGTGGAACTAGCACACACCGGCGCCAGAAAAGGGACCGAGAACTTCCCGCATGCTTTTCTGACAGCCATCCCGGCGCCTCAGTTTAACTTCTCTCCCTGCTCCTCCCTTCCCTCCTTTCCCCGCAGAAGCAAACGCAGCCCCGGCGCTGCAGCCCCGTGTGCCCACGCCGCGGTCCCGGCCCGGCCGAGCCCCCCCGCAGCCCAGCGGCGCTCAACGCAGGCCGTCAGCCCGCGGGGCTCGCCACGGCCCCCTCGGGAG
>JANRGW010025118.1:0-20358 GCA_024733675.1 Psilopsiagon aymara | reverse complement strand
GGCCGGGACCGACGGCACCGACGGGACCCGGCACCGGCAGCCGCAGGCGGGCTGGAGCCGGGCGGGGTTCGGCTCGGAGCTGCGGGGGCTCCGCTGATAGAGCGAGGACGGGACCTGGGGGTCTGTGTGCGGTGACGGACAGCGGGAGGTGGGGGCCGCCCGGGAGAAGCTGCGCCGGGTGTACGGGAGATGGCTCTTCCGTGAGGGGTGATCAGAGAGGAGGGTCTCTTTGGGATAAGTGATAACCGGGCTGAGAAGAGGAGCTGTGCCAGGGAAAGAGAGGTGACAGGCTCGGGGGTCGGTCTGGGATAGGTGGTACCGAGGCGCGGGGGTCTCTCTGCACTAAGTGATGCTGGAGCTAGTGGTATCTCTGGACTAAGTGGTACCGGAACGTGGGGGTCTTTCTAGAAGGAGGGATGCCAGGATATGGGGCATCTCTGCAGTGGGTGATACCAGGACCTGAGAGTCTCTGAGGTGAGGGATGCCACGATGAGGGCTCTGTTGCTTTGGGGTGAGGGATGGCTGCACTCGGCGGGGTATTATCTCCGGGCTGGTCCGTGAGTGTGCAGGCACTCAGCTGTCTCTCTAGCGCTGGAGGCTGCGTCCCGCTTGTCTTCCCGCAGCCCCGCTGCCCGCAGACATGTCCCGAGAAGGCCCGGCTCGGGCACGGCGCTGCCGGGTTGTGCACTCCGGATGCCGGCTCCTCCAGCCCCTCTGCTCACAGGGCAGGCACTGGTATTGCAACCACCGCAAAACGCTCCTTCTGGGCTTTTTTCCTGAGTATGACTGTGCTACTTTTTTTCCTCAACACTCACCCCTGCACATGAGTCCTCTGTTGTTGTTGTTGTTGTTTTTAGACTTGAAATTTACTTTGGTTGTGAAAATATTTTTTTTCCCAGAGACATTTTTTAACTCAGAGCATTGCATCATGCTGAAGTAAAATGGGTTTTTTTTTAGTGTTTGCTTTGGATTAATAAGCCAGCGCTTGCATTCCTTCGAGAGGTTACATGTCTTCTGCAACCATCAGAAGTTGTGCTCGCAGTAGCCAATTACTCCATGGCTGTCCAGGCTCCCCATCCAGACCTCACTGAAGTCTGTGGAAGTCCTCATAAGCATTTCTCGGGAAGTTAGATCAGTTCCCAGGACTGATTAATTTTCAGAGCAGAGTGGGAAGGGATTTTTCTAAAACTTGAGAATTTCAAGTTCTTTTTAAGTAGAGTTACATCCAGCAGTGGAGGACCAGTTTATTTGTCTGTTGTTTGAGTTGTGGCTACACCTTGAGAAAATAATGAATCCATTAAATGAAGTAATTTTAAGCACTGCGTAACTGATCGAGGAGAAAGAAAATTCAAAACATAAAAATAGATTAGAAATAGAAAGTGATACTTTATTGCCCGTTGCAGTGCATTTCCACTTAAGCCACTTGGATGCATTTATGGGTTTTGATGAATGGGCAAATCTCAGCTGAGAACTAACGTAGGTGTTCCCATCCCCTGAGCTTGAAAGGTCCTTTTCCTCTTCCTTTTCCTTTTTTTCTTCCTTTTCCTTTCCTTTTCCTTTCCCTTTGCAATTTACTGACTTGATTGAAAACTTTCTTACTCCAGTGGTGGTTTATGTGCTGACTTGAGTTGCCTTTAGAGCTGGCATTTCACCTGGGACATTTTCTTAAGCTGTATGTTACACAAAAGTGGGTTTAAATGTGATGTTGAAGAGGAATGTCCTTCATGTCGTGTTCTGTGAAGATTTAGAGTAGTGGCACGAATTAAACATTGCAGATAAGGTATGTGCAGGAGCATTTGGGTTGAATATTTTTCAGAACTTGTCATACATTTTTGGAAAAGGAGCCTTAAAAGTTCTGCCAAACATACACATGTCTGTGTAAGTTGTAAAAGAAAGCACAGATACCCTTGCTTGGCTAGGACATACTCAGACCTGTTTAGCAGTTGAGTGGTACTTCCCTCCATGACCAGTCTCATGGAAACAGATGGGGTTTGGGGTATGCAGCTGAGGACAAAAGGGAGTTCAGGAGCTGTCTGGGGAGGAATAGCAGAGCCTGTGACTCCAGCTGAGCAGTGGACACCAGCTGGGCAACCAGCATGTTGAGAGCGGCAAAAATCAGCAAACCGGAAGGATTTTTGTGACTAGGATAAAATTAGACCATTAGAGTACTTGTTTTTTGAGAGAGGTTAGAAAGCAAGCATTATCTACCTGGCAGGCTGTAGTAGTAGTTTTATGGCTATATTAGTCTTATAAGTAAATACTCTGTGTGTTGGGCTCACCTGCAGCATAGAGCTCTCTGCTTCATTAAATATGTGTTTAGGAGGAGTGTGAGCTGTTTGGGTAGCACACGCTATTTAATGGCTTGACCCTAATGCAACAGCTTCTTCTTAAATTACTGGCTGGTCTGTAATTACGTAGTTTGATTGGGCTTCTGCTGGTTGAACTTGTGTAGTATTTACCTAGTGGAGTACAGTCTAATTGCATTTATCATTTGAATCCCAAGGTAAGACCTGTAAGAGAATGTTTTTTCTCATACACAGTTCTCCCCAGAGCTGTTATCACATTCTCTGAACATTTTCACAAGTTGCCTGTTTATGAGTACCTTTGGTCTATCAATCCTGCTGCCAGACATTAAGAAAGTGGGGAGTTCATTCAGCTTTCCTTTGGGGTGTAATCAGAACCTTTCACTAATGGCATTTCTCATCAGAGAAAGGAGACTTTTTCTGCATTAAGCTTATCAGACTTTTTGTTGTGTGAAATTTTGGTTAAAAAATAGGCAGAAGGTGTGCAGTGAGTAACCTGTTTCCAAACTCTAACATGTCAATTGCTCTTCATCGTTTCTGCATTTTAAAACATACCCACCCAATAATTTGCATTTTGGTTTGTGCTTATCCAAGCTGTATTGGGTAAGTGCCTGAAAAATTTCCCTCCTGCTTTGTGGGGAATGCTACCACAGCAGCATTTTCTTGGATTTGGACACTAAGGCGAGGTTTTTCTTATTACACATTTAAGACCACTTCTACTTACATATTCTACATACTAATTCTAGATAACAACCACAGAACCCATATTTAAACTTCTATTTTAGCTACTTCTACTTGGACTTCTCTAACCAAATTATCATGCAGTACTGCAGTGTAAGGGCACTCAACCATGAGGTTTTATCATAAGAAACTAGCAAGAATAGTTACCTAAAAGTCTTTAAATTAATGGATAATATCCTATCTTAGCTTCTCCATAAGAAAGGATTCCTGACTGCTTGGTGCACTTGGTCCTTCTCCTGCCTGAGTGCACTCAGGCTCCAATCTGGGAAAGCAGAGTGGCACATGCCATGGTCCATCAGTGTTCAGAAGCTGGGACTGCAAGTCTCTGGCAGTCCTGGATTTGGCCCTGAGCTCTCTGTGTGGTCATGGCTTTAAACATCCTGAGCTCAACTCTGAAACATGCCAGGAGCCCTTATGTTCAGATCCGCGGGAGCTATAAGTATTGCATATCAGCCTTAAATCTGATTATTCAGCCTTAATGAGCCATGATAACTTGCGGGGTGTCAGAGGCAGCTCCTGAGCGCCTGATCTGTCCTATTTCTGGAATATATTTATTACTAATTTCATTTGTGTAATGCTGTATTGAACTCCAGGCCTGTGACCGGGACCATCAGTGCGGAGGAGCAATGTGCTGTGCGGTTAGCCTCTGGATCCGCAGCCTGCGAATGTGCACGCCAATGGGAAATTTGGGAGATGAATGCCACCCTTTGAGTCACCGAGTGAGTATGTCACCAGGGGGCTGTGTCAGGGCAGAAAGGAACAGGAATATAGTGCACTGGACCTCACATTGTATTAAAATAGGGAAACAACCCATGGGTTACAATACCCAGCCATTTGCATCTGTATGGAAATAGAGCTGAAGGTACCCACATAAGGAAATACATTACTGTCAGAATTATGCTGAAGAGAATCTGAGGATGAAAGTACTACACACCTTCCAGATTGTTTACTGATTATTTTCTTGTTGCTGTTTTGCTTCATTACATGATCCAAAACAGCTTTAGCAGTTCCCAAGCGCAATGCTACTGGTGTAAGCAAATGCCACCAACCCCTAAGAAGATCCCATCACAAACAAAACCGTCACCAGCCAGTGTTCAGATACCGAGTGCATCATTGCAGCAGGGTCCCTGCCATCAAAGAGCAATGTCCCCTTGTGCTCCAGAGGCTGAGAAGTTCAACTCTGCTCAATTAGAGTTAAATTCTTAAATCTTCTGCTGTGATATTGGGGACCAAATTCTCATTTTTACTATGTAAAGTATCAGATTTTTTCTTATGAGGGCTCTTTACATTAACAGAAGTCTCAGGATAAGAGAAATTGCTACTGGGCAAATTATACTGTCTGGTATATCTTAAGCTAATTGCCTGCATAATTACAATCAGAGAAGATCTGTCCACCGCAAACTTAAAGTCATAGTCACTGATGTTTATAAGCTTCATGAGGTTAATTTTAGATTACTCACCCCATTGCCCTTCATGAAAAACAAATCGGTTTACAGTAGTATGTGAAATTAGTTATTTTAAAGGATGGAGAGTTTGCTCAGCAGTTTCTCTCCCGTAAATAACTGGGTAGCGGGCAGCTGGGAGACTAGTTGCCCTGAGCACCCAAACCTTCCACTTGCCTGCAGCTCCGGTACAAAGCAGGCACCACCATGGCCACAACGCCACCCCGAGGGAGGAGCATGGAGGTACCCTGGAGGAGACGGTTGGCAGTTGGGCTTCTGCCTTCTGCTTTTCTTCTCAGCAACTAGATGGCGTTGGCTTGATGCCGTTAACAATCTCAGCTGGCGCTGCAGAGGCAGGGTTTGCAGGCAGGGACAGGCAGGGCAGGTTTGGCAGGTCAGCGCACAGAGCTGGCAGCACAAAGGTAGCTTTGCTGCTGCTATGCACCTTGCACATAACCACCACATCTCCCAGGAGATCCCATGTTTCCTTTTCACCCACAAACTCCCAATGCCTCGTACTCAATTAAAACCGGTATTGGGCACACAGCATGGTCAAGATGCTCTGGCTCAGCCAGCATCACCAGCAACAGCTCCAGGCACGTGGGCTCTGCTTGAGCAGGCAGAAGCTGCACGCCTTGGCAAAGCTTTGTCCTGCAGAGTTGTCACCCACTGCCTGTCCCCAGCAGGGTGTGTTGTTAAAGTCACATCTTCAGCGTGGGAGTCCCACTGAAAGGAACGTTTCCTTGCAGCAACAGTAATGTTTGGAATAAATCAGTCGAGCTGTCAGAGGGCTGAGCAGTACCTCTGAGTCAGCCTTGCCAGCCCCAGGAGCTCAGGTTTTTCTGCAGTGCTGTGCGTGGGCACCCAAGAGGTGTGATTTCCAACAGGGAGTCCCCATCACCCACGATTGGTGGTCTCTCTGCTCATGCTGGGGCAGAGAGGACTATGGCGAATGGCATGGGGAAGCCCACGGTAGCCCTCGTGCTGGAGCTGCTTTTCAGATGGTGCTGGGCAGGGGGCTGTGGCTGGCCTAGGACACTGCAGGCAATGTGAGACCCCCACTCGCCCCCTGCAACCAGTGGGGTATCACTGGAGTTGGGCAGGTCCTTGGCATGATGAACAGGAGAACGTGTGGGACATCTTTCCTTCAGCTTTCTTACAGAGAAAACTGGCACACTGACACAAAACAATCTGGGAATATTGCAATTACAGACTCAAAACACCCAGAAATCTGGAAATGAGGGAATTAGGGCTTCCTGCCCAGCAGTAGCTTTGTACCTCTGTGTTTCCCTTGCTGCATTCAGCCGGATGCTCAGTGCACGCTGCTGGCCGGCAGCACTGCGGCTCCTGGCCGTGCTGTCCCACCAGGCTGTCCTGCTTGGCTCAGCTCATGAGCTGGCAAAGGCACGGCTCCTGTAAAAGACAGAGCTTGTGATCAAGTTGTTAAAGAGTGTCAGTGCATGTGCATTTTGTGGCGCAATTGAATTTGTTTAATGCAGTCCATATGTGTGCTCCCTGCAACACAGTGTAGCTGGAGGAGGGTGGGATGAAATGAGAAACCTCTGCCCTGGGGCGAAAAGGATCCTGCTCCAAGAGAGTCAAGATGACTTCCAGAGGTCCCTTCCAGCCTGAATTACCATGGGATCCTGAGGCTCCCAGGTTCTGCTATGCAACTGACAGACTGCTCCGTGCCATATGACAATGCAGGAATCAGGGCAAGTAGGCACTGCATGGTACACACTGCAAAAATGTGATGCTAAAGGCCAGTGTAGTTACACAACAGACTCCTTTATGAAATGGGAGTAAATGCAGAACATGTGTCACAGATACAGATTTACGTTGCAACACAGACTGCTACATTTTGCTCTTAACTGTGGTTTGACCAGGGAACGCAGTGTGGTTGCTTTTGCCATCTGCCCTCCATCCCCCGTGCTGCAGCTTGTGGGGATCTCCTGCTGCAGGGGGAGGAATGACATTCCTCATATCCCCACTATTCCTCTAAATCCGTCTCCCTAAGCACCACCACCGCTGTGCTCCCTGTCCCTGATGTCTCCTCTCTTTATCCGCAGGTTCCCTTCTCCGGGCGGCGGATGCACCATACCTGCCCATGCCTGCCCAACCTGGCCTGCGTACGGACTTCTCCCACCAAATTCAAATGTTTACCAGACTTCAGAAAAGAAGATGTCTTTTTTTAGCAGGAGCTTTTCTGCACTAGAAAGAGTCTCTTGATGTATTTGTTTTCTTGTTGTTGTGACAAACAAAGTACTTGCCAGGGGAAGCCCTTTACCATACTTTCCTGCCTCACCAACATTAAAACTGAAGACGCGATACTGTGCTGTAGAGGCCAAGGTTTTCAGAAGGGACACACAGTGATGGACGTTTTCATTTTGGGGTGAGCAAAATGACATCTGCAAAAGCAATGCTGCTTTCTGAGGGCAGGAACTTTACAATATCTGAACCATCTTGTGGTCTTCACAGTTCCAGCTTATCCCCAGAATAAAAACATCCAAGATTATTGTTGGTTTTGGAAAACTTTGGCCATGTTTTTACGCTTTAGAATGTCTGAATCGAACTGAGAGTTGAAGAATTTCATAGTGTGAAGCACATGACAACTGCCAAAACCCCGTATTTATGTTACATTTCGTATTTTATTGAAATAACTGTATTTAAGTTAGGCACATCTCTAGGGTAAAAGTTTAACCAATAGATGTAGTTTTTACACTTTTAAAAAGTGGACAGTGGAACCAAAGCATTTCAATATTCAAAGCATTAAAAGACTTTGTTATTTTAGTATTCTAAGATGAGAAGTTGTTGTTACTTGAGTTGGTGTAAAACTACCTGATCATCTCAAACTATGTATTAAGATGTAGTTTATATTAAAAAAGGAACCCTGAAGTTTATTGTAATGGGCTGCCTGACTTCTTGTACATGTATCAAATTTGCTGTGTAAAAATTCTGTATCAGAATAATGGCAGTATATGATTTGATTTATTTTAATATTATAGCATTATTTTGTCATTGTGGTTTTCCATTTTTATTCAGTGTAATCTGTTATCACACACTCAACTCACCCATGCTAGCAGAGCCACTTATGGATAGGTTAACAAAGGACTGTATGCCACTGGCTGCTTTTAGGGCAACTCAGCAGTTGACCAGGCATGACATCCTCAATTGAGCTGCAGTCTCAGATGATGGAGGAATCTTGGTGTAGCTAATATGAAAGGTTTTTCTTGGCACATGCCTCAAAGAATCAACTTTAGCCTAGCAAACATAAAATTTGTGGAGTTTCTATGACATACTGTGTAACTTCATATTTACTTGTCAGTCCCTGGAGCTGGAATTCCAATAGTTTGTGTGAGTTTCACACATTTCTTACTCTCAGACATGCGAACATATGCTGGAACTGGAAAAATGAAGTCATTCATCTTTCAACAATCAGTGCTTTGCTGCTGATGACGATAGAGGGGGTTGAGAGAAGTTAGGATGCTTGTATTAAGGCACACACCTGCATTACTTGAAGAAGATAAGTGAGTTTACCAGGTATGTTCCACTTGGCTCCACAGACTCCCTGAGGAGACAGAAAGAAACAACTGGGCTTGTTATTTTGCCAGATCCATGTGGATTCTGCACATGTTAGAAAAATCAATGTCTTGAGACATAGTACTGCATCTTTCTGCCTCAAGACGGCCCAACCCCAGGGCTCCTACTCCAAAACCTGTATATTTTGTGTCACCTTCTGCAGAGGCAATACAGCAGCCGTGCAAGTGGCAGAAGACTCAGATCCTGTAGGGAAAAAAACCAACCAAACAAGCAAAAAAAAGAGTGTGAGGTGCCACCAAATGGTAACTTTAAATGTGCTTTGAATTAACGTGATCAGATACAAAGCGCCTGCATTAGGTCTGAAGTGTTAGAGAGGCCCATTGCAAACCTAATGGGCTGGATTGTGCAGGGGAAAGACCAGCTTGTTCCCATGTTAATGCAGTGACATGTAAGCACTGGAGAAATTCCCATAACCTGGATTTAAAAGCAAACCCAAAACCTTATCCTACCACTGTAACTTAATACTGGGGCTCCCCAAACACCCTGTGCACTCATGCAGTCTAAGTCTGCAGAGGGGGAATGCAGTGGGAGCCTGGAGTTTCTTTTCTGTCCATGTCTATCAGTGTAAAATCACCTTAGTACCATAGGCTCGATATACACCCAAAGGGAAATTCAGGAAAGAAAATAGAAGCAGCCCAAATATGCATGTGTCCCATCTCTTACTCCATTCATTATCAAAGCACATTGTCACAATCCTCAAAACAATGAACCATAGCAGGAAACACCAGTCCTGCTTCTCATCTCCTACCAGCATCAATCACCAGCGACTCCACTGAAGGTAATAACCCTGGTTTGTATCATTGCAAAGGAGTGGACAATTATATCTGATGACTGCCTTAGACCTGCCAAACTGAACTCCTAGGACAGTTTATCAGAAAAGAGCAGACCAACTTTGTAGTTGTAATTTGTGCCAATTGACTTGTGGGATTAGGCATTTATCTGGGTAATGAGAACAGCCTCAATTACATGAGTCCAAAGTTCACACCATCTGTAGGAGATTGAAATACTCCTGTCCTGCAGACACTCCTGGACAAGGCATTAGGAAGGTGCTTCTCTGAAGGAGATGTTATCCTGCACTTGTCCTCGAGGAGCTTTTCCACACCTTCCCTGCTGCCGCCGGAATGTGGCTGATGATGCAGAGGAGCTAAAGGCAAAAACCTCACTGTCCTACATTCACACTGTGTTCACTTGCAATAATTACTATGATTCCCCTTTTAGGAATTTAATTCTCATTAATTGACACAATGAAGGTTAGTTGATTTGAGAGATCATTCTGGAAGGAAGATGAAGCTTTTGCATCCCAATTCTTCCCTAAACTCTGTCCTAATCAATTACCTTTTCTCCCATTCTGAGGGAAATTTCTAACCCAAGCACACCTGCAAAGCCCCTTTGATTTCTTTCTGCAGTGGAAGGGGTAGGGCTGAAACTCTTCACCTTTGCTTTACAGTGAGGACAGGTAAACCAGTGACTGCCAGAAGTATTTCAAAATGTAGATGGCCATGCATTCCCCTCTGCTTTTCCCTTGAGGCAGCTTTTGGTTTGAGGGGCACAGGAAACTCGATGCGTTGTGACTGATGGAAAAGGTGGCCAGCCTCACACCGTCTCTGCCATGCACAGTTTTCTGCAGTTCCTTGTGCTGCTCAGTTTTCCTCAGCATCACCCTGGCTATAACCCCAGGCCAGGAACAGCTTCCTCACCTGCCTCGAAGGAAGGGAAGGTGAGAGGCCCTCAGAGGAGAAATCAAACAAGAAAAGAGAAGAAAGCCTGTGCAGCCCTAGAAACATCTTTGTGAGAGGGAAAAGCCTCATTCTCCAGTACACATAGCTTTTTAAAAGAGTGCCTGGTTTAAATGCTTTCCTCTATTCACTCCACTTAGGAGATCTGTGCCAACATTTGCTTTAATTTTATTAATATTGGAGTAATTAATTATTAATAGAAACATGTGCATTAATTTTTAATATTATATGAATATTGATATTACAGATATGCTATAGAATAATGACAATATCCCACCACACTGTAGGAGTTCCCATGTTTGTTACCAGATTTTGGGTTAGCAGGCAGCCATTTCAGGAAAGGCACCACCACATATAATGAGCTGCTGCCTTAATTTGATTACATGCTCATTAGGAAAGGTGAAGCAAGGTGTTTCAGGTTTGTGGGTGCACAGCTGCTTGAGCAAGCACGCACTTGTAAGCCTGGGAGGAAAGCTCTGATGCTGAGCAGGAGAAAATCCAGATGAAGCTCAGCTTCATCTGCATTTGCCTGCCCACAATTCTTCCTCAAGGAAATGTTGTCCTTGGGAAAAACATATGTTATAAAGCCTTTGAATCAGGGGGTGGCACAAAATAAATTCTCCTGGCTGTGTGACAAGTGAAGTTCTGATCTGTATGGGTGCTTACCCAGGAGATTGGTCACCCTAACCACAACCCTGGCTTTATAGGAGTATTTGAAGCGAAGGTAGGTAATACAAAGCTGAAATCATCTATCTTGGTGGTTGAGAAGACAGTATGGACAATGCTTATTGGTATGAAGCACTCTTAAGGTAAGAAACAAATTAGCACTGGTTTATTTTCTTGTGGATAGGCTGAAAATATTAGTCTTGTTCCCTGAAGCTCTGGTGTGTTGGAAGTTCTTGCAGCACAGCTTGTCAAAGGAACTTTGCTAAGTTGCTTCATCAGTATAATGCACCATAATGATGTATGAGAACAGCAAGTATGACCACAGACTGAGGTCCTTGCTGATGCTTCCCTGCCCTAGTAGCTCTCTGATTTGTTATTACTGCACAGATGGATGTTCAAAAGAAACAGAAGGTGCTAAGAATCCCTTGATTTAAACAAGATGTCTCAAGAATTTGATCTTGACAATGTGTAACATATTTTCCAGAAGGAATTAGAAAATTGCAGGAAAAGAAAAAGACTGTGCAAATACAAGAGGATTTTGATAACAGCAAAATCAATGTGCCTTTTTCTACTACATAGATATGAAATGCCAAACCAGTGGGGGTACAGCTGTTAGACTAATCAATAATTCCGAGCACAGGAATAGAAACAAGTTTAACACACACCAAACATAGAGTAAATCGCCTATCATTTTTCAAGGAGAGTCTTTAGTGTGGGCACACGTAGCCCAGCACAACAGAATGCATCTCAGTGATTTAGCAGCGCAGATTTCCCTGTATGGTCCAGCTGCCTTAGAGGATGATTGTAACCTTTGGGTCGCTGCCTGGCTATCAGGGCTGGGAAAGGCTGAATATGGAGAGCTGAAGCTAAGTAAGCCTGGTGCACTGCAGGGAGAGTGATGGTAGTGTGTTTCATGGCAGGGATTACAGTGCACGGTAACAGCTAAGTGTGCAGGAAAGGAGGAATGAGCAATATAAACATGCCCCTGGCAAGGGTTTCCCACAGGTCTGAGTGTAAATGGCTTAGTATGGGGGGAGCTTTAATGCATGCACAATGTAAAACTGACAGCCTTCTCTGCAAATCCCAGTTTGCCTGGTGAAGTGGGTTCATGTTAATGGTGTGGCAGGAGTGCCCAGTGTATCTCTTCCCTTGCTGGGAATCCCCAGCACCATGCCTCCACCACAGCAGCTCAACACATGGAAGGGATTAAATCTGGGTTTAAATGTAATGCAGCTTTGTAAATCCCAAGGCTGTAACACAGCTCAGAAGCAGATTGAAAATATGGCCTGGTTCCAGCCAAGTGAGCATTGTTGAGGCTTCTTTATTTGCTTTTGCTCTTGTACACGTGAGTGCACTCATAACATTCCACGCAGCCATTTGCGGGCTCTCCCAGCCCAAATGGGCAGCCGCACCTCTTGCTGTGAAGAGCTGACAAACCAGCAAAGCTGCTATTAATTTCAGGGGGTGCAAAGCTGGGCCCATTCTTTCCTTAGTCCTCTGGAGGCTACACTGGAGCCCAGGCAGCAGAGCACTTTCCGAATGCTTTCATGGGACCTGATGGCAAGGACCACTCTGGGAGAGGCACTATCAAGGCAGCTGCAGACATGCTCACCCTTTCCAAAGATTTCACTACATCCTGTTAAATCAGTAGGGTTTCTTTCCCCTCCCTAATTTCTTCTGTCACATGGGTGAAACTTTAACAAGAAGGTTCCCCCCCCCCTTCAAATTCAATGGCAGAATTTCCTGACTGTGATGGTGTCAGAATTTAAACTCCCTCCTCACCCTGGTTTCATTTAACTCCCCCAAGTCACTAACAAACCTTCTGCACATTGCAACAGAGCCTTCAACTGTTTGGATTTGGTTTACATCAGCACTTATGCTCAGATATTGCACAAATGGAGAGTAAGAATAAGTCAGTCTGACTGAGAGTTTAGGATCTTCTGGGTTAGGAATATTAGCACTGGTAGATCCATTCCCACCAGCAGCACTGTGGGCAGGTCCTGCAGAGCCTGGCTTCTGCAGCATCCTTCATCACCTTGCTGGAAAGCACTCTGACGATGCTCAGCCTGAACGTGTCCTTTGCCTTCACTTCCAAGCTTTACCTCTGCCTGCAATTCTGCTGGCTCCTTGGCTTGGCTGCCCATGTTCTCCTTTTAGTCACACTGCAGCTTGGCTGAACATATTGCACGTTCATTCGCCTTCCTCCACACCCAGATGTCTCCTGAGGCTTTCCCAAAACCTACTCCCCAGGGCAGCTCAGCCTCACAGGCAAACAGAGATGGTCCCTCTGCCTGGGGTCAATTTAGCCCCATGGCACTGAGGGGAGCATCCCCTTTCCCTCTCATCCCTTGCCCTTGGCACAGCACACTGGGGAGCCTGCTGTGTGGTGTGAGCATGCAAGGCCTAATGAGGGAGGAAAAGGAAAAAGCCCAGTTGATTTACTCGACTATCAAGCTGCTCAACTGTTTCCTTTCCATCACCCTCCTGCAGATTGAGTGGTTCGATGGAGTGAGGTAATATTCCACTAAATCATTCCTCCTTCTCTCACTGTCGGAAAGCACCCAGACTTCATCCCTTCATTCTGAATCTTCCTGTGTTTTCCCTCTGTGGATGTTTCTAATAACAAAACCATTTTAGCTCTACCTCTGCTACAATTCCTGAGAGAAGCAAGCACCAGTATTTATAAGGTATGATAAAACATGTGTTGTAAAACAGTTAGTGAAAGGAAGATGTGAATCACAGTGTGACAGAGAGGGCTCTGGTGTTTCTGGTTTATTCCTTGCTGGTGTGCTCGGGCTGAGCCCCAGACCCAGCGCAGGGATGGCACTGGGCAGGCAGCCGGCTTCGGGGAGGTGTGCCGTGGGCAGGAGCGCAGGCTCACACCGCGTGTCTCACAGATGGGGACCCATTTTTTTTCCCTGGGTGATTTGTTCCAATGGTTAATCATCCTCACACAAACACGGCATTATTTTGGTTTTAATGACACACCAGTAAATAACACTCAGAACCTTTAGGATCCGCTTGCTCTTCACCAGGTGATCTCTTGACTTGTGCCTCCTCTATCAGCACTGTGATGACTGCCTAAAATTGGGACTTCACAGCTTCCCTGTGCCCTTGCAAGACTAGCTTTGAACTTGAAAGCCTCCTACACAAAGTGCTTTGCGCTATCAACCTGGTCACGGTCGATGTGAAAAATGTGGCACTGAAGAAAGTGGCTTTCCAATAAATACATCCACATTACAACCAAGCATGACTCAAGATCAAAGACAGGGTGCAAGTACTGAGGTCATTAAACATAAAGAGAAATACAGAAATGCAACAGCTTGCATTAAAGGCTTAGCTTGACTTTAAAGTTAAGTGATGAAAGCTTATGTAGTCAGCGATTGTTCACCCGTGATAATGCTCTGCTCTTGCCACCAGTAGTTCTGTGCCTTACAAAGGTGAGTAAGAATAATTAATCATTTTTCAGATAAAGGATACCGAGGTGTGGGCCAGTTAATGACTTGTACCAAGTGAAAATAGGCTTAAAGATGCTCAGCATCATTGCCTCTAGGGAAAAATCAGAGCACCACAGACGTCAGGACTGTTGGAAAATTAGCTCTTGGTCACTGCTCCTACAGCCAGTGGATGAGTGAAGATTTACCCCACACAAGGTCCTTTATGAATGACATGGCATCAGAGGTCACCAGCATAAAACCAGGTTTGGGGTAAGGTTTCTATTGTCACAGCCCCAGGCCAGCACTACTCTGCACCAGTTTTTAAGAGACAATTTCACTGACAAATTTTCTCTCCATCTCTTTGAGATGTCACAATATTCTGAAGCTTAAGAACATGATAGCATGGGAGATGATTCCTGGTCTGTATCACCATAGAGTTAATTGTAGCCTGCGCCATGTTTTGAGCAGCCATAAAGGAAGCTGTGCTAAATAGAGGAATTTAAGGGACTTGCTTCTATTGGAAAACAGCCCCCCCTGCCATGTTTCTAATAATTTTTTGATTTGCAGCATAACTATCTAATCAGCTCTCTGGGGTATTCTGATACTGCACAGAATCATCTCATCTGAAGCCTAAGTTGATGAAGTGCCTTAGCATCGCATTCTGCCAATGGGTATTACTCTGTCCAGAGCCTCTTCTCTCAGGGTGGTTTGTGGCAATTCTGAGCAAGTGCAGATGCTAGAAAGGAGCAAGGCGACTGCTTAACCCTGTGGGGTAAGTGGCAGAGGTCCAGCCAAACTCCATGCATCCTTTGCTGGGAAGGGAAGGAAAATGCCAGCTTTGCTGTCCTCTGAGCTCAGCACAACATGCCCCAGGGCAGAGAACTGCAGCATATGGCAGAGCAGCCTTCAGGGGGTGTATCACATCCAGGGAGAGCCCAAGGAAAGAACTGTTGCTATCAGACTAAACCAAATTCCTGCCCTTTTCCTCAAGGCTACAGGGCAGCACCATTCTGGGAGGCAGCTTTGTCTCCCCCGGTGCATACCTGGTAATGGAAAAGCAAATGTTAACAAGTTGTGGACTACACATCCCCCTGCTCATCTTCCACCTCTAGCACAACCACTGAATGAAACCTCTACCGGATAATTCGGCTGGGGCCAAATATTTCAGCCCCTTTCCTAACAAACTCCTTCCAAATCTAACAGTATAGCTTGAAGCACCCCACAGTATTCCAGGCATCGAGTGTTGTATATCAGAGATTGCCACAGGCGCTACCCAGTGTGATTTTTCAAGCTGACCTGACATTTAAGTTTAGGCTAAAAATCTCCACTGACTTAAAGATTTTGACTGGGAATGTTTTTGCAAGGAATGTGTTAAATACCTGGTGAGTGAGGGAAGATGCCAGCAGCAATCAGGATTTTTCCAGGGCAGCTCTCAGTGCAAATGCAATTCTTTACCACAGCTATGCAAAAGCAAGCACACTGTGACCTTTGAGCCAGACCAGAGAGTATCTCTGGGGGAGATATCTTGGTATTTCCTGTGATACTCAGCACTCGTGTTGCCCAGAATATGGAAAACTATCACACATCTGCCTGGAGGGATATAGAGAACACTCAATCTATCTTCTGGTCAAGCACAGGTAGATGGAAGAACTGGGAGAGCCCTGCTGCCATGCAGCTCACCAAACCCTCCAAGTACTTTGAATTTTGGTCAGAGGGGATGAGGAGAGGGATTCAGACCATGGGAGTTTTTTGCAAGTGAGATCAGCACTTGCATAAGCTGCAATAGCTTCCCACATGGATGTGGGAGGTAATTAAGACCCAGTTCTCACTGAGTCTCAGCCGTTTAGCACTTCTGAGACCAGTAGCACTCTGGCTAGCTGGGGGCAGCTGGGGGTATAGAGGCTTATAGCCATACCTTGCAGGTCCCAACAGCTTCAGCAATGACCCCTCGTGCTCAGCCCATTCTCACTAAGATTATTTCACTATTTGTTATCCAGAGCAGCTTTTCACCCTCTCCAGTACTCCTCCCTGATCTTGGCCAAAACATTTAATCTCTGTGACCCACTTTCCCTATATGCAGACTAAAGTATGCTTTCAGAGCACGTTATTGCTGCGCTTTGGAAATGCCTTTTTTTTTTTTCATTTTTCTTATCTTTGCTCGGCTTTCAGAGGAATGTTTATCCTCTGGTGCCTCTCCAGCCCTTTCTGGTTTTCCATACTTTCTTGGTGTACTCCCAGCCAGCAGGACAGACTTACAAACTGGTGTTTGTTGGTGAGCTGGCACCAAGTACTGTTTCATTTTCTGCCATGTGTCTGTCCCTTAATATTCAGTTTCACATTTTCTGGAATGAAGCCCTATTGTTCAACACCCATCTAAACCCTGAATTAAAGCTACTGGAGTTCCTTCTCTTTTTGTACTAGCATGGCCAGGCTCATAATCTGCCTGATATTACAAGTACCTAAAACATAAAATTAACTTCAAACAGCGCTGATTTTGCCCTCAGTACATCAGAAGTCCTGACACAGCCCTGGAAGCTACATGCAAGAAAAAGGCATTCTATAAAGGTACTCTTTTGGAACTTCTTTTGTGTCCTTTTGTTGTAGTAAGGCTGAGCCTGGTTGCCACTGATGGGTTATAGCAAAGCATCTGTTATCTTCAGGGGCTAAGAGCTGGACTTGCCCATCTCACAAGGACATCACTGAGATGGGGGATGCCTATGCACAGAGATTAGCATTTAATACAGCAGCACAGCCTGATAAACTAGATCTAAATAAAACCATCAGGTCACCCAAAGGTGGTTTTTCATTCCCCCACATATAGGACTGACTATACAACTTGTGCTTAATTCTTCTAGAAGTGAAAAATCTGGTCCTTGCAGCTTTTAAGGAGGTTTTAAAAATAACTATTCTGCCATCTCTGTGGTTTAAATAGAATCACAACTATACTACTTATAGCCTGGAAGAGAGAGAGGATGCTAAAATATCAGGCATTTTTATTAGATGAGAAAGAAAACATTGGGTTGGGTACCAGCAGAATTAGGAGAAGAAGGCAAGATCTGAGTTAGAGATCACAGCCATAGGAAGAAGCTTCTTAAGTTTTAATAAAATACAATTCTGCAGAAGTTGGAACCCTGCCATAAAGACCCAGCAGTAAAACAAGGCATGTTAAGGTTATCACTGGGACACAATTCCCAGCAATAGCATCGTGGCTTTGCCCTAAGTCTTTGTAACACAATTCTACCCCAGTACTCTTTAAGATTCACTAAGCTATCATCTGATATTCCAGGATGAAAATATAATTAGCACTAATAACCAACTTCTGCTGTGATCTGAAGCTCTTGACAGCTTTCCTTCTGTACCCAGATGCATTTTCCGACAGCTTTGGAGATGATCATTAAGTCTCACTTTGTTTTCAAGATACCCCATCCATTTCTTAGCGCAGATCTGGCAGTATCAGTACAGCCCCATCTTCCTCCTGCCTACCATCTCTGCAGCTATCCTGAAAGTTCAAATTGCAAGCTTCTTATGTACTTTAAGAAACATTGCCTCTCTGGTGTTCAAAGCTGAGTTTAGGGGTGGAAAGCAAGACATAAAACCAAACCAGAAGCCCCACCTCACTCAATTCCTTGCCTAAATCTAGACACCATAGCCTTTTTCTGATCTGTTACATACACCTCTTCTGTGCTCGTTTCATGGCCAGGACAACTATTTCTCTGGTCATGTCTAACAACTTTGGACTACTCCCTACAGACACAATCTTAGCACAGATTTCTGCATGGAAATTGAGCTTCACTCTGTCATTTGTGTGCAATTTGCTCCAGCACTCTGATGATCACCGTTTGTTAAATGTCATATGAGCCATCAGAATGAAAAGCGGGGCAGGGACAGCTTTCTCTGAGATGGCTATGAAGTTGTGTCAGGATCCTGCTGTCAGGCCACCAAGTAAACACTGTCAGAGAAGTTACAGAACAATAGAGCAGGTTAAAATGCCATGCTTAATAGAAGAATACAGTTTACAAATGAGTACAGTATTAACCAAGCCACCATGTCAAAAAACTGCTTTGCCAACTAAAATTAGCAACCCACAATTACACACTCCATCATTAACAGAGGAGTGACAAGTGAAACCAGAAATCTGGTTTCAGGAGACAAAGAATTGTGCTATTTAAACCTGTTGCCCATCATGAACTTAAGTCTTCTTAAAAATAGCTTTAGTCACTTTTATTGGTATAAACACCTAAATTGAGATCTGACAGCAAATAAGGATTGTGCTTGTCCATAATAACCTCAGCTGCAAAATCTACTCAGACACAAGACATACAACCTTCCACATACACAAGTTATTTGCCAGCAAAGCAGAATGCTGCCATTCTGAAACAATTACATACAGTAAAGGTTTTCAATATTTTATTAAAGAAAACAGTCAAAATGTACAAGTATTACCCAGGTTTGTAGATAACTTCCTATAAAGGCAGTAAAATATGAATTTCAATCTAGGTTTTAAAAACTGCTATAGTTGCTTATTTTTAAAGTTGGTATTTTAAAATCACATTTCACAAATAGTTATGAAATATTACCAAATGAATAGTGCAACAAGAAATTGAAATTAGTTCTACACTGTTCGCATGTCAAGCAAAAGTTATAAGTAACTGCTTCAAATACTCAAACCATTGGAAAATGAATGAACCCAACAGCTCCCACCAAAAACTAACTTCTGACCACATTAGGAATGTCCTTTTCTTGTTCTTCAGTTAGGATCAAATAATAAGAGAACACCACCTCTTGAGGTCATCAAAAATAACTTTAGTAGAAAATTGTCTTGGCCCTTATCAAGTATTACATGAGTAAAATTGTTAAGCCTTTATCAAAACAGACAGGAATAGGGAAACAAAAAAAAACGCCATGGCCTTAATCCGTATCTGTTGGAATTATGTCTAGAAAGGTTAGAAGCAAGACCAGAAACTCGGAGCCCTGTTTTTATTTTTAAAAACCACACAATCACAAAAAAAACCAGCTTCTTACTGCCTAAGGTTTGGGGGTGTTCAGCTCAAGTACCCTGTCCCATAGACAGCAACCTTCTATGTTCTGAAGAGAGCATAAGCAAAATATAGAAAAATAAATAAAACAGCTTCTTACAGCCTAAGGTTTGGGCGCTGGGTGGTGCTTTAGTATGTCCCCCACAGGTCACACTCTCTTGAAATCATATGCAGAAACATGGAAAATTATATCCCTCTTTCTTTTTTTTAGAAAGAGAAAAGCCCCCCTACATCCCAAAGCTCTTGAGATCACAAAGGATGGTGCCCTGGGTGCTCTGGATGCTTTGGCAGCATGGGAAGTGGGCTCGGAGACAGACCCTGAGCTCCTTGTTGAAGATGAAGCAGAGGATGGGGTTGACCCCTGCCTGGGCAAACGTCATCCAGACAGAGGTGGTCAGGTAGACCTGGGGGATGGAGCTGGCCTTAATGAAAACCCGCAAGTAGCAGGCCACAATGTAGGGGGACCAGAGGAGCAGGAAGAGCAAAGTGATCATGTAGAACATCTTGCAGAGCCTTTTCTCCATCTTAAACTCCTCCAGCACCAGCAGCCTCTTGATCTGGCTGTGGGTGGCCTGCCTTATACCCACGAGGGTGGGTGGAGTGGGCCCCCTGCCAAAGCCAGCCGTCCAGTTTGCAGCTGCTTGGCCAGTGGCTCCTGGCCCATGGAAGGTCCAGTTCTGGCTGATGGCTGGTACCAGCTGGGCTGGCTTCATCTTGCGGTGGCCATGGATGAAGAAAAGCAGCTTGATGTAGACCAGGTGGGTGGCAGCAATGACAGCTGCCAGCATGAGCATGAAGCCCAGCGTGTCGTTGGCCTTGACGTAGCGGTGCTCGAAGATGCACTGCTCCTCCTCCCGGATGAACTTGTAGGTCCCCACGTCAAAGACAGGGGGAAAGGCCATGGCCATGGAAAGGGTCCACACCATGCACACCACAGCCAGGCAGGTCCAGCCCGTCATGCGCTTGGCGTAGAAGCGGTGGTGGGCGATGGCCATGTAGCGTGTGACCCCCACACAGAAGAGCAGGAAGGCGGCGTGGAAGCAGAAGAGCACAGCCAGGAAGGCCAGCACCTTGCAGCTGAGGGGCCCGTGGGGCCAGGCGGCCCCGCTGCGCACCGACAGCATGACGAAGGGGAAGCAGGCTAGGGAGCGGAGCCCGTCAGCCAGGCAGAGGTCCAGCAGCAGGTAGTAGGGAGCGCGGTGCAGGTGCCGGTCCTTGAGGATGAGCCAGGCGAAGAGCACGTTGCCCGCCAGGCTCACGCAGAGGATCAAGCCCAGGGTGGCCAGCTTCAGCCCGGAGGCGCTCAGCAGGCCGCCGGCGCTGGGCAGGTGCGGGCTGCTGCTGCTCCCCAGCTCGCTGCTGTTCGCCATCGGGTCCTTCCTCCTCCTCTTCGTCCT
>JANRGW010025115.1:0-21048 GCA_024733675.1 Psilopsiagon aymara | reverse complement strand
AAGGAAGAGAGCTGAAAAAAAAGACCCGCTTTTTTATTATTATCTATTTTTTTATTATTTATTTTTATACTTAATTTGGGGAGGGGGGGGCACTTTCGCTTTTACAAAGCAACCCTCCCCCCCCTAAAAAAAAAACAACCAACCCAGCAAACCAAAAATCAAACCCAGGACCCTGCTGCATTGCTCTGGATTTTTACTTTTTGTTTTGTTTTGCTTTTAACAATTATTTTTCCCTCCATCAGCTTTTTCACTAATTTTTTGCAAATGGCCACTCTCGGCTCATGGCCTCCTGTGGGATTTACTCTGGGGGAAAGAAGCTCTTCCATTCAGACACCCCCCCCCCCATGTTCCCCTTCCCGTGGTCCTTTTTGTTTTCAATTTTTATTTTATTTTCTTTTTCCATTTCCTTGCCAGGATTCTCCAAACAAACAAAAAATTGAGTGGTGTTTTTTTTTTTTAATTTTTTTTTTTTTTTTTTTTTTTTTATCCGGTTTCTCTTTTCCTTCCCAGGACTCTGGAGTGGTGGGTTAAGTCTTTGTAGCTGTTGTTGCTATTGTTGCAAAATAACCTGTAAGTCTGTAAATAACTCTGCTTGTACGGAAACGTCGGACTGTGCCGGGGATGCAAAACCGCGCTGGCTTTTCTGGAAGGGATTTTGTGTCGGCACTTCGCTGGGCAAAGGCCTTTGCTGGGAGGCGTGGGGTGACTGGGCAGGGGAGAATAGTGCAAAGCCTTTACAATCCATGTCTCGGGTGGTTTTTGCAGCAGGGCGCAGCGGGAGGGGGCCTGTCACCCCTGCCTTCCGCTGGTCCCGTATGGAAATGTATCGCTCTGTATGTAAATCCGTGGTGATTTCTGCCTCTGTATCCTCTGACCTTGCGTATTTATTTCAAGTGGGCCTGCTGCGAGGGTTTGTCTCGGGGTGGGTGGGGGAGTGTGTGGATCAGCAGATCCCAAGTCTCATTTTCCTTTCCCCGCTGGTTCTTTGGGCTGCGAGGTGCCGCGGACGCTCGGGTGGCGGGGAGCAGAGAAGGACGCGCTCCGGGCTGAGATGGCATTCCCGGCCGGTTGCAATTAATAGAAATTGTTTGCAACAATAACCACCGCAGGTCACGGTGCCCTCGGTCCACTAATGCAATTGCTTACAGCTACTGGCTCAGTCACTGCCGAGCCCCATGGAGCAGCCACCTTGGGCGCAAAGTCGCCGGGTGCTGCTGTTATTTTGATTTCTTAGCTGAGCCCTGGAACCGAAATGCTTTAAAGCAAGGAGGGGAGGAAATAAAAAGAAATCAGGAAGAAAGCCCTTCTTCTAATCTGCCTCATCATTAAAAAGAGCCTTGTGAGAAGAGAGGCATGGTACTCCCGAGATGCTCGAGGTAGTTCAGATGTGCTGGGGAGACGGCTTTCCTGTAGTTAAAAAGCAATATGTAATTCCCAGTGAGTGAGCACACGCAGCTCGAGCTGTGCAACATTGATCCCGGCCTTGGGCAGGGAGGAGGTCCCCGGGTATCTGCAGGCGGCTGGGGAAGGAACGGACCCAATAGTAGAAATTCTGCTCTGGGATTTTGGGGTTTTTTTTCCTTTTTTTTTTTTTTCATTTTCTTTTGTTTGTTCTTTTTCAGCACTGCAATTAAAGGCGGGTGTGTGTGTGTGTGTGTTGATGTGGATCTTTTCTGTTTGTCATTTCTCTGCAGCGTGTGACGCTTTCACTTTATCCGGAGCGTGTGCCTGGCGGAGCCCAGTGCCTGCGGGACGGTCAGGAGCAGCTTGGGTGTTTCTTTTTTAGTGGAGACCCGAGGTCGAGCACAGCTTCTGTTCAAGTAGCACTTTTACAGGGAGATTTCTCCCTCTGTCTGGCTGTAGCCAAGCTGGGCTTGCATCAGAGTTTCCATTCTAGCCCTCGTTACAGGGACACAGAGAGCAGCCACCACCATCCTCTTTGAGCTGGGAGCTGGGCAGCCTGGGCTGCTCTGTGGGGCTTTTGGCCTTTCTCCTCCAGTTTCGTGCCGTGTCTTCTCTCCTCTTTGTCACCCAGGGCCCGGCCGCAGCTCCCTGGGGACTGCTGCCACCCGCCTCCACCTGCCGCCACTTCTTCCTGCCCTCCAAAAGCTGCGGCTGTCCCTGCGGTGCCTTGCAGGGGGCTTTGGGGTGCTGGGGATGGGGTCATTTCTCTGGGACCTGTGCCTTGTCACCCTCTTCACTTGCCTGCCCCTTCTGAGTCCCAGCTCAGGACCAGCTGGTGGAGGTGGCTACCGAGCAGGCAGGGCAGCCATGCCCAGGCGGGGCGGCAGCCCTCTCCTCAGCTGGCTGACAGCAAGCACTTCACTTTGGGGGCAAGGTGGGCCCGTGGTGGGGAGGGCTGTCAGAGGGGGGGTCTGGAAAGCCACCAGAGGCCCCGGTGGTGGCTGTGGGAAGCTCCCTATCAGCCTTGGCCTTGTTCTGGGTCCTGCAGGCCCATGGGGTGCCAGAATGGCATACAGCAGTTGGCCCTGCTTGTTGGGGGCTGTGAAACCCTGCCGTGGAGGGCCAGCCCCACACACCCCATCTGAAAAACACCCCCTACCCTGCACAGAGCCCTCACCCAGGCAGGGGTTTGAACCCCGATGAGCCGCCCGGCAAAGGGGTGGCAATGACGGGAAGGGAGTGACGCTGCTGGAAATGGGTCCTCTTGGAGTTGGCAGTTTCTGGGCACACTGAAGCGGGAGTGGAGGCAGCAGCAGCGCTGGGCATCACTTGGGTGCCTCAAGACCCCACCACGGGGTGTCCCGCATCAGTCTCTCCATTCCCTCCCTCCCTGGCAAAGCTCCTTGGAGAGAAAACAGCCCCTCTGCCTGTGTGTTGGCATGTGGGGCACAAAGCAGTGGAATTACTTAGCTCTCCCTGAGGGCTGCAGCTTGGTGTCAAAGGCCTCGGAACTGAAGTGCTGCTCGAGGGCGATGAGAGCCCCCAGGGTTTGGGTGCTCTCCCCTGATAGGGGACACAGAGAGAATTTTAAGGAGGTTGCAGAGGGGGCTTGTTTTTCCCAGGTGAACTGCACCTCCGGAAAGAAGAACCTCGTCTTTTACAAAATCCTGCTTAAATAAACAATGACCCACTATAATTTTTCCTTTCGAAATTAACTCCTTCGGGCCATGAGGCTTAACCATACCTGTGTAAAATGGTTCTGTGGAAATAGCTACCAGGAATTTCAAAGGAAAAAGAAAGAAAACAAAAGTGTCTGCGAGAGAAAAGTTCAGCTTGACAGGAGAGAGCCTGTAAATCTCTCCCCTTCCGTGTGGCAGTTGGGGATGGGTTGTGAGAGCAGCCTGCCCGTTTCAGAGCCGGGTGCTGCCACACAAGTGTTACTTAAAAGGAGTTTGGTGCATATTGATGCCTGTGCACCGAGGCCAGGCTGCACACTGCACGGGGACAGCCTATTCCCTGGCTGAATTGGACTATCTCGTTTTCTAATCTAACCTAGTTTTTTCTGTTTCTTTTCTGCTTTCTTTTTTTCTTTCTTTTTTTTTTTTTTTTTTTTTTCCCCTCAATTTTGTCAGAGGTTGGTGCTTTGCAGGAACCTGTTCTCAATGCAATTTTGGAGCTTTTTGTGGGTGTCTGATTTCTGTAACATGTTTTGGTTTCCAGTATGAATGTAACATACAAAGAATATCATGACACTGTTCTAGGTGTATGTGATCTTATCTACCTGACATTTAGGGTTTTTTTAACCATCCGATTCACCTGATTTGCATAAAAATCACATGATTTTTTCTTTTTTTCCTCCTTTTTTTTCTTGCATAATCATAACACACTACTCAGGTTTACCAGGCTGGTTCTTGGCTGTAAGCACGAATGCACGGCCCAACTCTCTCCCCCTTGTTCTGCCCTGATGGAGGTTTGGGATGTTAAAGGTAGCACCTGGAGGGGACCTGTGATCCCAGCCAGCCACAGGAATCCTTAATAAGCAGACATGTGCGGTTTAACTTCCAAGAAAACAAAGCAGCTGAGCACGCATCCATCCGGTCCTTGTTAATTTAAATAGATGACACTTCTTTTTATTGATAAGGAAACTCCCCTGGAACAGCACACACACACGCACACACCCCCGATCCCAGAAGGCTCCCCCTGCTGCCGCTGTCCTCGTTACAAAACAAGGCCGCAATTAAAATAAACTTCAAGAGCTAAACAAACTGCTGCCTCTCTCTGGTCATGTGTTAACTTTAGCCTTTAAAGCAGAACAAAATGTTTTCCCGGGTATTGGAGGAGGCATGGGCTCTGGCTGGGAGGAGAAGAGGGAGCAGCAGCTGGGCTTATGGCAGTGGCAGGCACTGGAGTACTGCGATGCTCATCAGGGCTCCTTTTTCTTGCTTTCTTTTTTATTTTCTTTTTTTTTTTCTTCTTTGTTTTAATTGGAGTGTTTGTGATCTGGCTTGGTCCTGACTGCGAGGGAAAGCACTGGAAGTGGAAAAACTTGAATGTCGTGGTAAAGCCTGACTGTTCCAGCACGCCTTGGGCACACCTGACCGTACCTCACCCCTGCCCAGCCCTGCTCCAAGTCAGCCCACTGACCGCTCGCTCATGCACAAGTGCTTGGCCCAATTTGTGTTGCTCCGTTCACTCCTCATGCAGAGGCTTTAGGCAATTGTAGGTACCACTCCACATCTGCTGGCATCTGAAGCTGGACTGATATGGGAGGGGGGATGTCACAGGGCATCCCAGAGAACAAGACCAGAAGGACAGAGCGATGGATGGAGGGAGAGACTGTCAAAGGCTGCAGAGGGGCATATGGCCGGCTGGTCCACAGATTTTCCATACAATGATGCAGATCCCTGCACCGCCTGAGAGCATGCTGTTGCCTCCATGCCATGTGCAAACACCCTGTCTGAGGTTACAAATTGCGCTCAGACCAAAAATGTGTGAGAAGAACCAGTGTGATGACAGGACCATACATCTGCGCCACTCTCAGATAAAACCCCAGGATAATATTCCTGCAAAATTGCCCAAATAATTGGCATATCTGCTTGACTTTCACTGCCAGGAGACAGTGCAGGCTTGCCTGTCAAAAATTACTTTCCTCCCACATAGGCAAAGGAGTAAGATATCTGCCTGCCTTTTTGCCTAATCTCCCAAACACTGACTACGAGTAAATATCAGTTACCAGGAGGTGCGCAAGGATCATTCCTGTACCACTGAGCACCGACAGCCCTGTGCCATGTCTGCCCCATCTTTGATTTAAAAGGGAAACTTCATCCATAAGTTTTCCAGCCACAGATAATTAACCTCTCACTCCTCCCTGGTCCTTGTCAGTTTTTAACCAGTTGTGGACCAAAGCCTAGCAGTGCCTTGGTAGGGCTGTGCTGGTAAGGAGTCTTCTGGCAGGGTGCATGGTGAGGGAGCCTTTGCCCAGGCAGTGTCCCCAGCCTACTCCCTTGCTTGTCCCAAGATCCTGCCATCCTGGTGCCTACAAAAATATGGAGCGTGTGACCTGTGGAAGCTGAAAATCCCTGGCCCGTGGCTGAGCTGCACCAGTGACCTCTTTCCTGTTCAGCAGATCTGTCGACTTTCAGCTGTCAAGATTAAAAAACCTGACTAACCCCTAAAGATACCTCCCTGATAAGGAGTTATGCTGAGATAGTTCAAATCTAAGAAGTAAGTGGTTGCTTTGTTGGGGGAAAAAAAATAAAACAAAAATAATAAAGGCAGTGCTTGCTTTGGATGTTTAGTAGTATTAGTTATTACTCTTATAATCATGCTGCAGAGAATCTTGCAGATCCCTGATATTAAAAAGCAGAAAACAGTCTAAGAAGAAGGACGGTGCCTCAAAGTTTTATCAGCAGAAGCACATTGAAATTAAAAGAGGGATTTGCATCGGTCCTGATAATTTTGGGGTCAGGCCTTTAGAGCTCAGGCTAAACTAACCTGAGTTTTATTTTGATTTTGCTTGTTTGGGTGTTTTGTTGGTTTATTTTGTTGGGGTTTTTCTAATAACTCCTCAGGCATCTCAGCCAGCAGAGTGCTATGTGAATTTCTATTTCTCTCTTCAAATAAAACATCAATGTAAATTTTATATTCTTTGAAATGATCTGTACAATTTTGTTGACTGAAAGCCTTTGATTTAGACTTAAAGGATTTAGTGACTGGATGAGAGGGTATCTGGAAGCAATGGTGAAAATGGTAATTATTTGTTTTACTGCCTTTGAAATTCGTATATTTCTCTGTTCTATCTCTAAAAGCATGTCTGGCAATAACAAGCTCTCTGCAAAGAATTCAATTAAATGTATTGCCAACAGAATATTTTATATTTTTTTATACTAGTAGTTACAGTGTTAAATAATATATTAGTAGATTTATAGACTACATTTAGGTATGACTATGAATAGCTACAGTAAAGCCCAGGAATATTTGTGCAAAAAAAGGGGGGAGGGTGGGTGGTTTGGTTTTGGGGATTTAAGGTTTTTTTCTCTTTGTGCTTCTTATTTGAGTTCCAATTTTAGGACTTAAAAAGAATTGTATTTTCTGATCTGCTATTCTCAAATGATGAGAATAAGTCAGATATTTCTTTGAGGCAAAAATTTTAAATAATTAAATATTAAAGTAGTAAGAAAGAAGCAGGCAGATTCTACTGTATGGACATGAATCGAATAGGATATTTATTTGCATAAGTACATGACAAATAGGGAAGGATTGATCCCAAAACTGTATGAAATTGCCAGTTACTCCATTACAGAGTTACGAATAGATTATTACCCACAAGAAATAACTCTTAATGTCCTAAAAATAATTTAACTCTAGAATTATTTTTATTTAATCTGGTAAATGGCAAATATATTTTTAATAGCTATAAAGGAAAAATAAAATGTCTTTCAGGAGCTCAAAACTCAACCAGACTGCTCCCCCAACTCCTCCTATTCTTTTTCTTTAATGGATATTTCTTTCCTTTTTTTCCTTTTTTTCCCCTTCTTTTCTTTTTTCTTTGTGAAGTCTCATCGGCTCTTACGAATTTTGCAATTTATTTTTCCTTCCTTCTGCCTCAAGAAAAATACTTTTCATCTGAAAACATGATATGTTTTTTCTTCCGAGCCTCCTTGCAAATTGCTTCGCTCTCTCCAGACAAGTTTCTAGGATCAAGAAGTTAACCTTCAGAAAGATTACAAAGGTACAAGTGGGCTGCTTAAGAGGTGAATCATTAAACATAAGGTGAAGTATATGACTGCAAAAGGTTTCAATTAAAGTGATAGTTCAGGCAGCCTTTGCCTGCCTGGGAAAGGTATGCTTTGATTGTCAGCACCGCTTTGGGAGCTGCATCCATTCTGGGCAGGAAGGGTTGGCTCCCCCCAGCCGTGTTCTGCAGTGCCAGAGCTGCTTCTGCGCTGCTGTCCTCGCTCAAGCAAACAGCTTCACCGGTTTCAGAGTGGTAAATTCAACTGTGACTGCATTAAATATGGGAAAGGGGCCAGATCTCCTTTCTGTCCCACCCAGGATGGAATGAAGGAGACTGCCTTGGACGTGCCTTCTCAGAGGCTTCACCCAATGCTCCTCACCACCCTGGCCTGAGGCAAAGCAGGATCAGGCCCACAACTTTCCCCATTACTTCCCCAAATCCTGCTTGCTCCTACTTATTGTTATTTTTTAAGGTAGCTTTGTTTAATTTGACAGCATATTTAACAAGCAGCCCCAGGGTGAAGGGAAGAATGCGAGATCCTTGCCGAGTCGTGGAAATACTGCAGTTGTGTTGCCTCATCCCAGCATCCCCATGGCTGATCAGCGTGGGGCTGGCACATCGGCACTTCTGGCCCCTTGCCAAATTTCCCATGGATGCCCAGGGACTGCCTTGCCCCCATGCAGAGCCTACAGCTATGAGCAGAGGGCAACACACGGGTGACCAGTCCACAGGCAGCTGCCTCTGCTGTCTGCCCTGCATGGAGGTCCCACATGTTTGGAAGGTGTACATGCAACCTTGGGCTCATTTTCTTTGGCTTTAGGGAGTGCAGTCAGCATGGTGTTGAGGCCGGAGGTAGAGGGGGTCAGGTCAGCTGTTCCCCTGACCTGGAGCAATGTTGTGACATTTTTCTGGCACTTTTCTGTTTTAAATTTTAAGTATTTCTGAGATTCATATTTTGCCCCAACATGTTTCCATATGGCAGCCCTGAATGTGGATGAGATCCTCTCCACAAGGATGCTCCAGTGATTGGGTTAATTCCCTCCTGCTAATTCCTTACATAATCATGTAGGCTCGGATCCTCAAAAGTATTTGTGTGCCTGCCTCCCTTGGAAATCAGAGAGTTTAATTGTCTGCTAAAATTATTGTGTTTTGTTTTGAAAGCAGAGCAGGAAATAACAAATTTGGATTTTATGAGATTCATTTGCCTCTTTGTGGTCATAGAGCATTTTATCTACCTTCACAAATAAATTCACAGTTAAATAGTGAGGTGCCCAGGTTACATATGGATTTTTAGACTGTGTCCAGTGGTAACTGGGTGCCATCATAGATTAGAGGAGCTGAGTCTTGGCCTGTTGGTGCTTCTGGTCCCAGTTGATAAAATGTATATAGGACAGTGGCACAGTCTTGCAAAGACACTGTAGGGAAGAATCCATTAAAGACTGCGAGATGCTGAGATAGGGGGGTAATAGAGATCACGTCAGTGAGAGATGCCATCTATTGCAGATAATGAATGCACAGCTGACTGCATCTCCCTTTCTGGAAATGGCTCCTTTCTTAGTTTCATTTTTGGCTATGTGACCCAAAAGAATTCTTCTCACTCCCTGGCGTTTGTCCCCTTCAGTTATTTCATGCAATACGGAACAAGGAGGAATCAAAATACCGTGACATTGAAGTTTATTGCCGATTCTCCTTGTGTCGGTTGAAATCAGTCACTAAAACCTCAGCCTGCAGGACCCCATGCTCTGTATTTTTCTTGTCTAGGTAATCACGATGGCAGCAGGGGGAGGTAAGTATAAGGGAAAGGACTGATTTTATTAGGTGTTAGAAGAGCTTATTAGAAAACTGGGGGGGGGGGGGGAAGCAATAAAATCATAAAGACGGGAATTAAAACAGTGATGATGAAATCCTGTCCCTGCTGACTGCAACACGACACTTCTCATGCACCCTTTCTCAGTTTGGAAGATCCCCAAGCATTTACAAACATTTTAGGAGAGCCCAATTCCACAGCAGCAAGCGGTGGTGAATACCAGGAGGAAAAATTCTTGGGTGCCAGAATCAGCCCAGCAGCTTCAGAGGCAGTGTTTAACCTGCTGCCTTGCAGCCTGTGGGCCCTGTTTGGGTTTGTTGTCAGAGAGCAATTTAGATTCACAGTATACCTGGGTTATATTTAGGCCAATTAAATTAATTGCTGGAACAGACAACCTTTTTTATACCCAAGGCAGTCTTTGCCCCCCTTCTCGATACTGTAGGTCTGATGTAGTGATTCTGGAGCTTTGGTCTGGCAGTCAGAGCATGTGTGTATTTTACGTTAAGAAACAGCAGCCAGGATGGATGCTGCTAGACAAATATCTGGTTAGTTTTTGTAATTATTAGTAATAACAATACACTGCTCTCCCAAGCACCTTTCATCTCAGAGCATTTTCAAAATGCAGGTAAAGCCAAGCCAGGCAACTCTGCTCTAGGGGCTGTAATTAGCTTTAGTTCCACTTTGTAGATGTGGAAAGTAAGATACAGGGAGGTGAGAGGATCAGAGGTGAAGTAAAGCCAGGGAGCAGTGCCCTGAGCAGCAGCCAGCAAGGCCTGCCTGAAGCAAAGCTCTGGCCACAGCCAGGCTCTTGGTGGACCTGTCCTGTAAGGCAAGCTCATTTTGCCATGCTGTGCTGATACTCAAGCAAGCTCCTGAGCCACAAGCCTGAACTTTCCCTCCTGGAAGGTTCAAACACACCCTGGGCAGGAGAATATCCCTTGGTCAGATGGTTTCATGCTGCTCCCCTTTGCAGCCCTCCTGGTGCCTTGAGCTCCACACATGAGAAACCCACAAAATGAGGATGGTCCCTCAGTGACCAAGAACAGGAGGGACCTGGTAGCCTTTGGAGCCTGGCCCTCACAGCTCTGGGCTCCTACATTCTCTTTGGCAACTACAAACTCACCAGGTTGTCTTTTTGCCTCTGGCTGCCTGTTGCCAGGATCTCTTTCCCCACATGGTTGGTGTGCTTCTTCCTATTTCTACCCTATGTTTGTTCATACACTGTTGCCCCCTCCACCATGGTTAGGTCAACACTGTATGCTCTAGGTCCCTTGGAAATCTGTGCCCAGGCTGTGTTTGTTTTGTTTCAAAATGGGTAGAAAACTCAAAAACTTGGGATTATATCTTAAATAATTCAAAATCTTACTCCAAAATCATTTAGTAGATATCTGCCCATTTCTGACTGACTGACCCCTTTCCCTCTTTTTGATCCTGAAGCAGAGGTAGCAAAATGCACCGTGTGTCCTGGCAGCCTGCCCCATGGTCTTATCACCACCTTCTTCAGCAATTAGTTCACGGGGCTTTGGTTTATGACCCTTGTTGGATACAGCTGTGGTGGCTAAAAAGGTTGCCATTCCACTCACGGATGTGGAGGACACATCTCTCAGATTTCAGCACACAGATAAAGTGATTCACACGGGCTTTTCTGGTCTGCACCTTCCTTTAGTAGCACCATGCCATGTTAGCCAGGATCTAGGCCTAAAACTAAGATGGGTAAGTAAGTAATACATCTAATTTTGGGGGGAAAAGTAAAAAGAAATAGAAAAATGCAATGACTTGAAATAGTCTATTCTACTCTACTCTGCTCTATGCTATCCTATCCTATTACACTGTTCTTTTCCATTCCGTTCAGTCCCATTTCATTCCATTTAATTCAGTTCTATTCCATTCTGTTCGGTTCTGTTCTGTTCTGTCCTGTCCTATTCCATTCTATCCCATTCTATTCTGTTCAATTCCTTTCTGTTCCATTCCTATGCACCATGAATGTGTGCTCCCAGCAAGTTTCCTGGTTCAGGCCCTAAGTGCCAGCACAGAGATCCTGGCTGTAATACTGAAATTAGTTGAGCTCAGCAGATTGTCAGGGCTTCAACCCGACACAAGGATTCAATCACCTAAGTATATTTCAGATCCCAATTGACCTGGTACTTCTCGCTTTTATTATCTGTTTCCAGTCTCTCCTTCTGTGCCAAGATTTCTGTGTTCTTCATTTCTCTTCCATCTCTGATGCCACAAAGTCAAGTGAATGTCTTCAAGAAAATCTCAGTAATAAAACCTATTTCCTCCTCTCTGCTGCAAAGAGAAAGCAGAGTAATAGTTTCTTTATCCATCAGGGACTGGTTAATGTCTCACTCCTCATCATCACCAAATGCAACTAATAAAGGAGTAAAGGAGATTTGGCAGTTTAATGCAGCAGCTAATTTTGTGTCTGCTGCCCTGCCAGAAAGTATTTTCACTTTTGGGTGATGCCAGAATAGGAGAGCTGATTAATTAGCCTTCTCTTGAGCAGGAAGAGCTCAGCTAAGATGCTTGCAGCCCCCAGACATCCCAGGCATTGGCCAACCTTGTTAGTAGTTGGTGTTCCCAGTATCTCAAAGGTTAGCCAGTCTGCCTGTCTGGGAAAAACAGAGCTCTCCCTCAGGGGGGAGCAGGTCTATTATACAGATCAGGTATAGCTCTGTCATTGAGAGAACTAGCTAGAGAAAGCTCTTGGTATGTAGGTGGCTCTTGGTATGTAGGTGCTAGCCAGACACCACCAATGTGGTGGCTCAGTGGGTCACTAAGCTCTGTGTTTGAGGGAGGCAGTGCAAAAACTTTCAAGTCCCTCTGTGACTCTGCAGATTCAGCTTTGGAAGGGTCAGCACTATAGCTGTCGCATGCAAGCATGGGGATCTATGGAAGATGGCCCTCAGGAGTAGCAAATGTGTGCAATGAGCAGAAACGCAAAACAAGAAAACCTCAGCTTTGATGGGAAAGTCTCTCAGCAGAGACATTCAAACACATTCACTGACTGCCGTCAAATACACAGAAGACACCAGCCACACATGAGGGTAGCCCCCCAGAGCAACATGGGCCCAACAGGACCATGATAAGCGGAGCCCCTGTGCCAGCTCAGGGGTGCTCTCCATGGGTCATTGACTTCTCTGGAGCTCTTCCTACCTTGCCTTTGTCTTCCACAGAGTGCTTCAGAACATCTTAAGCCTGTGGACAGATTAATGAAACAGAGACAATAATAGACAGTTTCTGTAGGACCTGGTCATCTTACTTTCCATGTAATTTCTCTGAGGTTTTATGATAATGCTTGTAAGACTTCACAAGACCAGGAACTTAGCGAGTATATTCGTAGGCAGAGAAACTCCCTCCAAGCATGGGATGTGTAGCATCCAGCAAAACAAGTCCTTCGGTCTTGATTGAGTCCCTCTAGATGCTCTGACAGTAGTAAAATTACTGACAATTTCAGTCTGGAGATTTGAACAACTTCTGCAGAGAGCTGGTGAGGAGATGTGTGCCTGTGAGGAGGGAAGGGGCAGATGGCATGGTGTGCTCCTCCTCTGGACCTACTGCTGGGCTGCAGCATGTACCTAGGCAGGTACCCCAGCATGAGCATCTGCACTAGGGCTGGCTAGCTGTACTGCTTTTGTAATGGGTGCAGAAAAAAAGATGCCCCACAGAGGCCCTTCATTTTACTATGGAGGAGCATCTCATGGAAGGCTGGCTATGCCTTGCAAGTACTTCTATGGGTCAACCAGATGGCTACATCAGAGAACTTGCTGCTCAAACACAACCCCCATTTGGGGTTCCCTGGACCTGCTGAGCTGGTGCTGAGCAGGTCAGAGCACTGGCTGTGCCCTGTCCTGGAGCTGGGCTCTGCCCATGCTGCTCTTGTATGACCAGTGCTAAAATAAAGGACAGAAAGTCAGGGCAGGCTTTGGGAAATATGGGTTTCCACCTCTTCTCTTTGCTGACCCTACAGCAGGAGGTGGATATCTGGTTTTCCATTATATAGGAAGGACAGAAAAGCTAACTAATGTCACAAAGCCCTCCAGATGTGCATGGTGCTGCTATTGTAATAACTGTTGTTTTACTATCCTTACACAGTGTCATTACTCTATTAGAGATGCTGCTGTGGGGAGCAGTGCCTGCACTATTTTGATCCCACCTCTCCAAATCAGCTTTCCTGGGAGCTGCACCCAGGCATAGCTGTGTTTTGCCAGGCTCACTTGGACAGACCTAATTTTTGGTTTGCTGCTGATTGCAGCACATCCTGCTCACCTGGGGCACGGTGCCAGGCTTTGCTGTCCATCCTGCTCTGCCTTTGCCTCTCTGATGCCACTGTGTCATTCAGGATGGGGATGCAACCTTGCCACTGTTCCCTTTCGGCTCTGGAGATATTTCTGCCTCAACAATTGGAAATCACCCCCACCCTGAAGGTAGCATGGGACTCCTGGCTATTCTTGCCTTCTTAGGCTTTCTGAGCACCACTTCTGCCAGCCCCATGTGTCAAGCTGAATATCTCCACTTGGGCACTTTTTCAGGAACACATAGACTTAACTCCACCTTTATCCACCAGGGACCTCGAACACATCCTTAGCTGAAAGCAAGAGCTTATGCTCCATTGCAGGTAGGTGAGGTTTAAGCCAGTCTGTAAAGCAATTATGACAGAAGGAAATGTGGTGTCTTTCGCAGAGGCTCCGGGCAGCTGGCAGTAGCTGAAACTTGCCATTTCAAAGGGTCAGGCTGCTAAACCACGATAGAGAGAGAGAAGTCGCTGATCCAGCAAGGAGATAAGAAGTTTCAACTGGTAAAAAGTAGCCAGTACAGTACCGGACTAAACAAAAGGTTGCATCCATGAGGTGGTGCAGCCTGGTCATGAGGCCAGAGCCTTCAGGCACAGCTTGCGGTGACATAGTGCGGAGAAAAGAGACTACAAACATCCAGCCAGAAAATGGAAGAAGGATCGGGTTTGCATTTTCTGGAGCTAAACTCTTTTCTACACAAAATGTACTGTGCAGGCGTTTCCATTGTGTAATATCCAGCTTCATGGTGAGGGGAAAGAAGTTGCTTTTCTTCCACGATCCAGCTTTGATATGACTAGTTAGGACAAGATGCTTGGGATAATTTAAGGGATGTTACGGCAAAGCAGTTAGGAAGAATGGCCTCGGCCTTTCCCAGGCACAATGGTGTGTGTGCGTAATGAGACCTAGATGAGGCTGTAGCATCCCCCTGACCTTGCAGAGCAGCCCCTTGTTCCCAGAATGTGGCATGCCCGGGTCCAGCAGTACACACCAGACATGTGGTGGGATGCTCAATATGCTCTGAAGGTGTTGTTAGCACACAGTGCAGCTGGAGCTCCGGGAGCAACACACTGCCTGTGTGCTTTACAACATGCAGCAGAGTCTGACAAATCGACTCACCTTGATTTAACTTGCTCTTTCAGATGATATCTTGAAATGTCTCAATCCCATTGCTCCAGCTCAACCTGCCAGATAAGAGGCAGCTTGTGTATCCCTGGGACAGGGTTCAGGCAGCAAGCGAGTCCAGCTGGCAGGAAGCACATTGCCTGACTGCAAGGGGGCACATCTTTCTGCTGTGGCAGTCACGAGATCAAGAAATGCTTTTTCTTCAGTAGAACTTGTTGATTTTAAAAATAAAGCAGCCACGGCCTATGCTCCCAGGAATGTCTGGTATTGGGAAAATGGAAAGACATTTTTCCATTCCTAGCGTAATTTGCACTGTAAAACCTAAACAGTGCTTGTCCTTCTGGGCCTCCCCAGTTCCGTACTTCAGTGGCATTTATCAACACAGTGTTTTGGTGAGTGACCTTCCTCTAGATCACTAACATGGCTGAAGTGACACAGTGATAGTGCCAAATTCCTGGTATCTGACAGCTTCCTTCTTCCTACCCACAGCCAAGAGAATCCAGGGAGTGCTCTGCTCATGGAGTAAGCAGCCTGATCTGATGATACCTTTGGATCGAACTGAGGCCCAAACCCATAAAAACTTGTGCACCTGCTCAGTTCTGAGAGCATGAATAATCACAAAGACTGAACATATTATTTCTGACATTTATTCATACATGCTATTTCTATGGCTCTCTTTCCCTATTATCTTGTGTCTTGTAAACATTAATGAATGGTTCTCAGCTTCCGGCACATTGCTTCATTATTTGGGTCGCAGGTCAGAGAGAATGATTAAAGTGATGAGAAAAAAAAAAGGGGGGGGTGTGTGATTTAAAAATGTCTGGTTTTATTAAAGTTTCTTTGCCTAGCTTCCAGAGAATAGGAAATTCAGGCTAACCTAATGGTGTTCCTTTGGGCTATTTCAGAAAATAGGAACCATTTCTGAAGCTGCTCTGTTTCAACTTGTTCTGAAAGATTCATGAAAGCTTTTAGGGGTGTCTCCAAACCTTGCTGCCACTAAAGAGTTAATAGTTACGTCCGTTAAACAGATTTCGAGGTCATTTTGGATGAAAAAACATTTCTTCTCACTTAACTTACCTCTGAGAAAAATGTTGCTCCTAACCTTGGCTGGCTAATTGTATTAACCACTGCCATTTTCACTGGGACCTCAGAAAGACAGAGCCGGCTGAGGTCCACCCAGGCTGGGCTGTGTGACTGCCTGCTCTTGTGTACCGGGAGGGTCAGCTCTGGGTGCTGAGGCAAGGAAGTGGTCACCATGTCCCTCATCAGGAGATGAATTTTATCAGGCAGCAAAGCCCAGAAGGGTGGGGTGGTTTGTTTTTTTTTTGTTTTGCAGCTATACAGTCAAGGCAGGGACCTCATGTTGTGTTCTTGGGAGTGATAGTTGGTCTCTGGATCCATGACCTGGTTGAGACAGGCTATTTCTGTGTGGGATCAAGACTTGGGTGGGGTTCCTTTCCCTTCAGACTGGACATTTGCCTCATTTCCTCTGCCATTGTGGGGAGGAGAGTGGCCCACATAAACTCAGCTAGGAGTTCATGTGGGTCACTGTCTGTGATCACTTTCTGTGTGACACCACATCACAGGGACACCTTGCAAATGTTAAAAAGGACAGAGCTGCCCAAATACCAAATGCAAAAACTGGTCTGGGATGTATCCTCAGCAGTGAGATGTTGCATGCATACGTCCAGTTGAGTTAATTCACACAGTGGCTTGGAGATATCCTCAATTCCCAGGCTCAGACCTGGGGATGGGTGAAATTCTTTCCCCTGAAACTTCCCCTCCATGAAAAATGCAAATTTGGTGACAAATAGTTTTGAGCATTAGTGTTGGCTTTACTAAATTGTTTGTCCTGAGAAAAAAATTCCGAGAAAGTACATTTGCAATGTTTATTTCAGTTTGAAATTCCCCTCCATTTTACTTGTAAATTGCTCCAAATCAAAGTGCAGCATTTTCTCCTCACTTTTCACGTTTGCTGTAATTTAAATAAATAGCCTTAGTTGCATTCTGAACTGATTCTTTCCTTCCTGACTTTTCAGAACTACTTGTGAAACAAAACAACTCCAAATTCATTTTTTCAGACAGCTCTCCTTAGAATCATTAGACTCATTAGCATCCACCACATAAATGAAACCGCAGGCTATCAATGTTTTGAGACAGCTGTATTTCCCACCAGAAATTTGCATAGCAAAATGTACACCTTTGTAGCACCCTGAACTACTCTACCAACATTTTTTTGGGGGAAAATGCAAGTTACTGGTACCAGATCTAGAATTAGAAGACTAAAAGTCCCCAAGCAAAACCCCAGCCATGCTCTTTCTTTTCCACCAGTCCCAGCTCACTCCTGCCTGTGTGCTAACACTGTGTTATCTTCATTCCTTATCCCATCTCTCCTCACTGTGTTTGTCCCTGTGAAGGTGGTCTTATCCTGTATCCCTAACCTTTTCTTTCTTCTGTGGCAAAGCCAACCTGCTGAAAGATCTGGTCCAAAGAAAGGTTTAAAAGCCTTTTCAGCAGCGAAGCATAATCTTTTTGAGGGCTCCAGCTGCAAAATTCCCATTTTTCCACCACTTAAGGTTTTCCACAAACTCACATATAACAAAGTGTACTTCTCAGCAACTGCAAGGAGAAGCAGTTCAGCCCTCTGGGCAGTGATATTTGTCTGCATCAAGACAATTCTCTTCATTAGGCAGTAAATGGATATTTTTTTCCCCTGTAACATAAGCTTTTAGTGGAATCTCCCCACTCAATTCCCCTCCACCCTCTGAAAAATACTAAGAGCAGAAAGGGAAAATAATGAAAAATATAGGCTTTTCCTGCAGAAAGCACCATTTCCTGGTGAGCTCTGCCACCAGCATGTTCCCCCTCTGTGTCTTGTGAGGTGTAAGCTGAGGAGGTGCAGGAAGGCAGCAGTAGTTACATGTGGTTCTGGCATGCTCTCTGCCTCCCTTACCACCAGGTGACCAGCCACTTGGAAACACAGATTTTGCTTTCTCCACAGTGGGGAACATGAGAAGATGAATTCCTTATTGGAAGGGATTAATTTTGCACAGTTAACTTGAGATGCGGACCATGGCAGGGCTACTCTCCAGCAGAGCCCATTGCTCTCCAGTGAGCTGGGTCATCTTACCAGGGATGGTGATGGAAGTGACCCAGCTTCCTCCACCTATTCTGGGATGTGCAACTGAGGGTCATGTCTCTGGGTGGAGGGGCTTGGAGTGTATCCTGCAGGTGCTGTACCTCCAGTGGGATGGAGGAGGTTGTCTCTGCATGGCCCAGGGGCTGGTATGCAGCACTCGGCACACACTGCCACCTGCACCTGAGTGGAAATTAGGCAATCTTTAAGGAAAAAATATGGGGGAGGGAAAAAGGAAATGAGAAAGAAAAAGAAACATGAAGGTGGTGATGATTAAATATTTGCCCTGCCTAGAAAACTGCCCTAGCAGGGCAGGGGCAATATGAACAGCACTGACAAAACACTCTGACATTGCCCCAGAAACAGCCTGGGGAAAGATTAAAGTCAGTTAAGATGGGCATACTTGGGAGGCCCATGCCCAGAGATGCCAGCTGTAGGAGCCATGCTAGGCAAACGGCAGGGCACTGTCTTTATGCGGCCATTGTGGAGAGGTGCTCCCAGGGCTGGTGAGGAGGACGAAGAGGGAAAGAAGGTTTGGGCAGTGTCTCTCACACTGATGCATTGGGTCCTGGAAGCCCAGTTCAACTCCCATTGCCCTGGGAAGTTTAAGTCTTGTCTTGCCAGGCTGTGCTGGAGCAACTTGACTGAGTGAGGAAGGTCCTGAGGAGGATAGACCAGGCTGGACATCCTGCCCTGTTCCTTCCCTTCCTCTTGCCTGTGAGTCTGGGGGCTATAGCTGCTCAGCAGTTCAACATTTAACCTCTGACACACCTCCCTGGGCTTCTCTGCAGGGAAATCGGGCCTTTTTCAGCCTACACACTCTGAAGTGTTGCCCAGGAGAGCCTGGTCCTTGCAGAGCTCATTTACAAACCCTCATGACAGGTTGCTTGGCAGAGTAATCCTCTGTAGTGCTCTTTCTTCTGGGAACAAAACTCTTCCTGAGGACAGGCCTCCTGAGAGGGCCCTTGAGCTGATTCTGGCTTGTCGTACTCAAGTAGGGACAATATTTTGCATGGAAAAACGTCATCTAGGAGAACTCATCAGTGTCTGGAATCATCTTCCAAAAGTGTGCATGCTCTGATTTACCTTATCTCCTGTGTCAGATGTTTGCAGAGTAGAAGACTCTGTTGAGTTTCACAAGCAACACCATAGCAAATCCAGCAAAAATAGCTAGAGACAGTCTTGGGAAATGTGTTTGCCTCTCTTACAGCAGGAGAGCAGGGAGCTGGAGGTGGTTTGGCTGGCCCTACCGGGCATTGCTTGCTTTCTCCACAGCTGGCAGGTGCTTTGGCACCTGTAGCTGCTCCCCGAGAGATGCCCAGTAATGGAGCAGCTATTGCAAAGCCTGGCAAGGTAGATCTGTGAAAAAAGTCAGGTTGAAAGTGCTGCATATGAGTAACTGGGGGTTAGAGATGTCTGCTCACCACTGGGTATTACCTGTTATTGCTTTCACCAGGCCATTTGATTGGCCTCCACAGAGGTGCGCTGGATACGCAGAAGCTCTCAAGTTTGGAAAATTTGTACTCATGAAAACCCAGCTCTAGTCATCAGGTTCTCAAATTTAATCACTCTAAAACATGTCAGCTTTAATCCCAGCCCCCATGAATACTTTATGATATCAACTATGTGTTGACACTCTGAAGTCAGATATTTTTTAAGGGATTGTTCAGATCTTTTATAATTAAAAGGATTTTAAAATATAGAATTTTTTCTTTTTCTCCTTCTAGTTTTTGAGGCAGGACAAGCCAATGAAGTCATAAAAATCAGGTGTAATAGTAAACAAATGCGAAGTCTTCCTGCTGAGAAGTGCTGTCTAGCGATAGATTCATTTTTTATTTCAGCAGGAGGAAATGGTGACATCAAAATGATATTGTAACATAGTTGGCACTAAACAAGTATGGAGTACCCTAGATGACAGCCCGTCATCTCACTTGCTTTCTACGCTCTAGGTGTTGCAAATAAACCACTTGCTACACAGACCATAAATGTATCTCAGAGACTGGGTGAAGTCCAGGAACATCAGATATTGCAGCTATCCTGGATGACTGGTTACACCAAACTTCCCTCTCAGTGTGAGGCATTTCAGAAGCATCCTGATGGCCCCAGTGGTCAAGAACCACATCCCAGTCATGCATAGTGTGCAGACCAAGATGGGGCACCAGTCTTGGGTGCAGGGTATTCTTGGCCTTGTGCTGACATCTAATTAGAATTTTGCCTTGGCAATCATAATGCAGATAGTTCCATGGCCATCTTCACCAGGAGGCAAAGGGTGAGCCTGTGGGCTTGGTGGGCAGCCATCTCATTTGTCTGACATCCAGAAGTGTCCCATCCATTCCTTAGGGCATCTCCACCTCTCTTTCAGCTGCAGCCATGTGCCAGGGCCCCCCTCCTGAGCTGCATCTTAAGTTCTGCTCCTTTGCTTTCCAGCACCAGGCCCTTGGAAAGACAGTTGGCCCATGGCCTTCTAAGAGGTTTTGTGAGACTGTATCATCCCCATGGGACATGGGGAACAAGAGAGAAAATAAAAGTAAGACTTGGACTCTCCTTTCAAAAAGTTTTGGCCAAGAGTCTTCGCACTTCCCAGAACCTTCATGTGGTACCAGCAGCCTGGTTCCCAGGACACAAAACAGCTTCCTCTGACCACTGCCCTATGCCAGCAGCTCACAGTGGCCACACCAACATCAATAGCAGCATCCCACTACCCAAGTGCTGTATTTTGCTCCACCGTATGTACTTTACCCAGCCATTCTCTGAGCCTTGATGTAGTTATAAACTCTCCCTGTCAGGAAGTCTATTCAGCATGCCAAATATTTGTCTGCCTCCCCCAGGGCTTCCAGTGAGACTAGCAAAAGCCTTTTCAGCCAGAGGTGGGCATACAGAGATCACAGCAGCACTGGGAGAAGATTCAGTGGTAGGGGAGGCCAGCTGAGGAATTCACCTTGCATCATGACTGGAGCTTGCTTGAAATACCCAGGTCATTTGATGTTACATCTCTCCATTCTTCCAACACTGACTCTCACCTCATTCATTCCCATGTCAGAGTTACGTTCATCTTTTGAGCACTTGGTCCCCATTCCCACTTGCTGTTTTGCAGGTTTTCCTTTCTGAGTCACCACTTGATTACTCTGCTTTGCATGGCAAGGACATGGGCTAACCATACTTTCCTCTCCCCCTTCACTCTTGCCCATAGCAGGTTGGAGGGAACCAGCTGAGAAGGAACTGGGTGAATCCTTCAACTTAGTAGAGCTAGCTGACCTCCTGCAATGCCCCTCTTTTAGGAAGGGACAAAGGAATCACCTTGCTTTGACAGTTCCTAGGACAACATACAGTGTGACAAAGGTGTGACAGAGTGTGTTTTACCTGTTACCATTTTGTCTGATCTTAAAAGTTAAGCAGAGTTGGATTTCGGTTTATCTAGGGTTAGATGACAATATAGGAGGACCAAGAGATTTTCCCTGAGTATGGACAGTCATGGGTGGGTGGGTGTGGAATAGTATGGGCAAGTGTCTAGGCCAGTGGGCCCCTCCAGTGCTTTGGAACTTCACCA
>JANRGW010025114.1:0-12713 GCA_024733675.1 Psilopsiagon aymara | reverse complement strand
GGTGAGGCACTGGAATGGGTTGCCCAGGGAAGTTGTGAATGCTCCATCACTGGCGGTGTTCAAGACCAGGTTGGACAGAGTCTTGGGTGATATGGTTTAGTGGGAGGTGTCCCTGCCCATGGCAGGGGGGTTGGAACTGGATGATCTTAACTCCTTTCCAACCCTAACTACCCTATGATTCTATGATAAAATTGCTTTTGAAAGAGTAGAACAGTATTAATAAGATGTCTGGAAATAATCTGTTAAGTGATACTTCCTCCAAGATACTTCCTTTCTTGTACTTTCAGATAGCTAGGTTTTATATCATAGGGATAAATAAACTAAAGATGCTAATATGGTAATATTCTTATACTTTTATGTTTACTTGCTGCATAATTAAAAAACTACACATATATAGGTCTTATATGTCAACACATGCAAACACTTGTCTATATTCCACCTCAACTTAAGCAATAAGGAATATATCTATGGGAAATTTATGGAAATATAGTTTTTTACACAGTCAATGAAGAGAAAATCTCCACAAAGAAAAGTCAGATATTTAATACATTTTCTCTCTACTAGCTTCATAGGGGCTACTGCTTTTTCTAATCTTCTTATTTTGTTACTTATATAGGTACCAGTGTAGATACGGCAGGTGGGTCAAAGCTGGAAAAAAGTTAAAAGGAGAGGTTTTGGCCACATCAGCTTTTCTGTGAGTGCTGATTTCTGTGCAGGAAGAAAATGTTTTACTTCTTCACTCCTTTTTCTGATCCTTTCTTTTTCTATATCCTTTGATTAACACCTTAATCAGTGAAGGCTCAACAATTCAGGAATTTCAGTTTTATATTGCTGCAAAGTCCAGAGGATTTAGAAAAGTTTTTGATGATAACCACTCATGAAGAACTGTTGCATTTTTTCCCATTCCCACAGAAAGTTGTCAGCATTATTGGATGTTTTTATACTGGCAGGCAACATTGTATCATTAATAATGGCAAACAGTAGAACAATTGATAGAAATAGGTAAGAGGTTATTGTTGTCATGATAATCTTACTAATGTGTAAATCTAACAAAATAAAAAAGGATACATGACTGAGAACACAAACATGAGCTCTCTAGTATTTAGGTTAGACCAGGATAATGCAAACAAATATAAATTACATCTTTCTTCCTTGCTGTGGCCACCCATGTCCAGGCAAGATTTACACCAAAAAAGGAGGTAGAAGTTTCTCCAGAAATCATCAACTTAGGAAAGTTTCTGACTTTAAAGAAAGTTTAACATTATACACAACTTCCCAAGAGCTCTGACACTAATAAGCTGCTTAAGGAGTATGTTGAATTGGTGTATCTTTTGACAGTTGTAGTTGCAATCATTTCCTCTTCACTTGCATGTCTGTTTTGGCTTCTGGAATATTGCTTAATAAAAAGAAATGGTGAAAGTTGATCAAAGGTAAGCATTCAAGGAGAGCTTTTCAGAAGCAGTTAGTCTGTGTGAGCCTGCCCTTATGTAAGGAACATTGGACTGAGCTTGAAAACTGTTGAAAAGATTACTTCTAGCTCCCTCAGGAGCTATGATGTTTTTTTAGTAGTTAGTATGATTATATGCCTAAAGAAAAATACAGACCACACTTGATATTCAACCTTGAGTGCTGGAATCTAGATCATGAAATAATAAAAGGAAATAGCTAATGGGAAAGGGTATATAACTATAGATAATGTGGTAATCTATTTCCACACCAGTCTTCTACAAATACAGAAAGCAAAATGCTACTTTTTGATTTAATTTAAGTACGTGCTTTAAAAAATTGTCACTTCTAAGGCAGCATCACAGAATAATTCCCATTCTGAACAATATGACTACAGCAGAGAATGGAGAAAAATCAATCACAGAGAGTGAATACGTGTAAACTGAGATGAATAACTTAAAAACAATCACTTATGTATACAAATAGACAAATAATACTACAAGAGGGTTTTCAAAACTATATACAATAACAGAACAATTTGGGCTTAAAAGAGGTTGACCTGTACTACATTCTGATATAATCAAAGATAACGACAAATGTTTGTAAATGTTAATGACCAGTCATAAGGAACAAAAAAGAAAAAAAACAGACAAAAAAAGGGTAATTCTATTTAAATAAGGACCATTAAAATGACATTAGATAAAAATGTCATAAATAACAGCCATATTTGTTGATATATCAATATAAATAAGGTAAAAATGAATATGGATATTACTGAGAAATAAATTTACATTTCTGACTCTATTTTTAAGTGAAAGTATGTTTTGGTTTGGTTTATGGTTTTGTTTTGTTTTGTTGGGTTTTTTTTGCAAGACTGCTAGATACGCAGGATCCTCTGAATTTATATACAATAATATCATTATTCTGAGGAGAAGAAGTTTGACCTAAGCAAAGTAATGGACATTATGCATGTGTAGGAACTTTAACGTAACTAAACCCCAATAGGGATTACGTAAATACTAAACTCTTGAGCTGCTTTGCAGTAATTTTTCACATGATTACAAACAAGACGGAGATTCACTGGAAGTTTTATGGCATCATCAGCCAATACACTGCTAAAAGTACATTTCAGCAGTCTCAGTTTCTAGTGTAATCCTTGTTCATAGCTTTAGAAAACATGCCAGTGGGTATAAAGATCTAGCCTCTATGGACTTGCATTAAATAATCATTGGATAAAATATGAAACTAATATAGGTGCAGAGATTAAAATGTCATCTTATTCTACACAAGAATTCTCCTATCTGTCAGATCAAAAGTGTCACAGCTGGTCTTCTTCATTATATCTTTCTTGAAAAAATCATTCTTTATTCTGTTCTGCAGTGAGGAACAGCTGCATATGAATATGTCCACAAAAAAAGAATGACCTACCTAAAACCTGATAAGGCTCTGAATTGAATTCTTCAAGAGAAAAAAGAATGTACATTTCATACAGATATTTAGTAAAATAGATGCCTGGTTTTGTTTTGTTTTGTTTTGTTTTTGTTTTAAGGGGTGTTGTGTTTTGTAACAGCTTGAGGTAAAACAACAAAAAAAATGGTATGGTACAAATTGTGGTACAAATGTATCTAATCACTTGAAATATTAAGGCACATAAATTCATGGTGATGTTCTTAATATCTATTTCTGGTTTTGGAGTGTCTTGTTGATCAGATTAGGGACATTTCTATTCTTGGTATTGATTTTTGAGGGTCCCTTTCCTGCACATTTAACCATTTAGTAGAATTATGAAGTGGTTAGGGTTGGAAGAGACCTTAAAGATCATCTAGTCAACTGATACTCCTGCCATGGGCAGGCTCATCTTCCACTAGACCAGATTGCTCAAATATCCATTCAACCTGACTTTGAATACTTTCAATGATGGGGCATTCACAACTTCTCTGGGCAACCTGTTCCAGTTTCCTAGAACCATCATCATAAAAAATTGGAAGAAATGGACACAATAGAAAATGTCCAATTTAAATCTACCCACTTTCAGTTTAAAGGCCATTGCTTCTTGTCCTGTCATTACAGGTCCTGGCAAAAAGACTTTCTCTGTCTTTCTCATAATCCTCCTTTAAAGTATTACAAGGCTGAAGGAATATGTCCCCAGAGCCTTCTCCAGGCTGAACAGCCCCAACTTTCTCAGCCTTTCTTCATAGGAATGGTATTCCCAGCCCCAGACCATATCCGTGATGATCCTCTGGACCTGCTCTGACAGATCCTTGTCCTTCTTGAACTGAAAACTGCAAAACAGGATACAGTATTCCAGGTGAGGTCTCATGAGAGCAAAGGGGGAGAATCAACTCTCTTGACCTGCTGGTCACACTTCTTTTGATGCAGACATGCAGACAGTTGGCTTCCTGGGCTGCAAGTGCATATTGCCACCCGTTATAAAAAAAATATGATTGCACAGCTTTTGGATTATGCAATGGGAGTCAGGTACTTAAAAATAGTTACTTTGGTACTGAATGTTAAAATACTTAGGAGAAAAAATGTCTACATATCTAAATAGTTCCTCAACCTGAGTAATATATTAGATGAGTAAAATATTTAAAAGTGTATTGTATGAGGATCAGCATACTGATTTGCTCATATTGAGTGAGTGGAAACACTGAGATTAGGAATATCCTGAAAATGTTTTTTTTTCTGTCAAGATTCAGGGTTTATCTACAGTAGCAAGATATTTTTCATAGAAATTCCTATTCTTATGTAAGAATTCATCAATAAATCAAAATCATTTTTTTATGAGACCTCTGCATCTACAGTATGCCAGTGGGTTACTTGTTTTTCCTTTGGAATAGATTTAGTTGATTTCTTGGATGAACATCATGCATGTTGTTCAAAACTCTATGGAAGATCAAGCATTTCTGATTTATGTACTGGAGGGCATTTAATGAGCACCCAGAACAGAATTTCCAATTAAGTTTTCTTTATAAGAAGGTTTTTCTGGGGAGGGAGAGGGACAGGAAGAATGTGAAAAATAATAGTTCACCTTCATCAAACCTCATTAAAACTGCTTCAAAAACCAACCAATGAGTGGCATGGGGTGATCAGGAGAATTTCTTCAAAAACATATTTCTGTTCCAAAATACAGTTTAATGTAGATGTGGCCTAAGGCAACTGAGCTTGGACTAAACCTTTGTGCAACAAACGCGAATGTTTCTGACAAATTATTTTCTGAACCTCAGTTCAAAACTGTTGTGAACTAATGTTGCTATGGGACTCGAATTCACAATTCCTTTTGTGAGTCTGTTCCTAAGAGCTGGCTTTCTTTAATAATTTATTAATCTATTTAAGCAATTAAAGATTCAAGTTCAAAGGTGTCAAATTCTCAGCATGGTTTCTGCATCTACTGATAAACCTGCTCTTGCCTTTCATGTGACAAGATCAAGCTCAAAAATATGCTATGTCTGATAATGAAAAAAGAGTATCTGGGTACTAACCACTGCTGTGTTGGTTTCTATGCCCAGAAATGATGAATTAACTCAGTTACAGTGTGTAGAAAAATTGCTGTATTGTAGTTGCCTAAGACTGCAAGAATAGTATCTTAATTTTCAAACAAAATATCATAGAATCATAGAATCTAATCTAAACCTATGCTTTTCTAGTTTAAAGCCATTCACCCTTGTCCTGTAACTACATGCCCCTGTAAAAAGCCACTCTCTGTATTTCTCATATTCCCCTTTTAGGTGCTGGAAGGATACTATGAGGTCTCCCTGGAGCCTTCTCTTCTCTGGGCTGAACAAGTCCAACTCTCTCACTCTGTCTTCAGAGCAGAGGTATTCCAGCCCTCTGATCATATTTGTTACCCTTCGCTGGATTCGCTCCTGCATGTCCATGTCTTTCTTATTTTAGAGGCCCCCAAATATACCAGTGTTGACAAGAAAAAAGATATTAAATCAAATGTTAGACAAATTATGCTTACATGTTTAGTGAATTGAAAGGGTGTAAGACATCATGTGATGAAAGATGTTAGGGTTTGTTTCATTAGTATTCATATTTTTTAATGTTAATAAATATATTTAAGAGTTTGAAAATTATGAAATAGAAAAATTTTAATTGTCCCTAAAGTAGATTTTTTACAGAAATGTTGCAGAATTTTTCAGTTACATTTCTAAAATATCCCATATTAACTAAGGCTGTGGGTATCGAATATTTAAATATTCTTTCTTTATTTGAAAACTGTAAATGAAGGAAAATGGCTATATTTTGCCTTGCCCTCGAAAAAGAGTTTATTTCTATATATAATTATTTGATACTACACATATGCCAAGTCTATACATATGCCAAGTACTGGTTTAATCTGAATTCACTTTCAGTTTCTAATTAGACATCTGTTAAAGTCTGTAGCAGGAAATCCAATAGAATTGTGTAGTATTTTGTCAAAGTGATTAATGATTCAGTGTTAAAGTATCCGTAAATGGAGCTCTTATGTGAACCATCATATAAGTTGAAATGAAGCTCTTTTGCTTTTATGGAAATTGGTTCAAACTCATATTATTACCAGCAATTACAACAGCAAAACACTGAGTCAAAAAAAATCAAATGACAAAACTTTTTTTTTTTTTTTTTTTTTGCCACCATTCCCTAATTGGAATACTCATGTTCCAAGTGACTGCCAAAACTAATGAAAAACATATTTTCTCTCTTTATCTCTCTAGCTTTTCCACATTCCTAGATTTTAATGAAAGTATGCATAGAAATCTTAGCTGTACATTTTCCAAGTTAATGGGAAAATTTGTGAAGTACCATTAATTATTTTTGGTACTATTTAATGACTTCTCAAAAAAATTCTCTTGTATTGAATTTTTTCATTCTGACAATTGTAAGTGCAGGATGAATGTTATTTCTATAGACATTTGCAGTTCTTCAGGAAGTCAGCAGAAATTCAATATGGTAATTCAATATCACAGCTGAGTTAAGCAAGGTTTTTTATTGCCCTCATGTTTAAAGCATTTTTCAGCATTTGATTAAAGCATTTTTCAGTGTTTGATAAACTTGTGTCTTATTTTTTGGAGGGTTGATATTTAAACAGGCAATCTGGACAATAAGGACAAAACATTTCATTTGTCATACATGAATAAGCAAGTAAATAAATAAATAAAATGTCACAGAAGTTACCATAGGTTTTGTGCTCCCAGTAACTAAACCAATGATTTATTGGGTGAAAAATATTATGACAATGTGTTTCCTCACTTTACAGAGGAAGTCACTCATGCTCTGTCATGTGAAATTCCCTTCACGCCTCTTAGAAGGCAGATGGTATACAAGGTTTTTTCATGCTGCTCAAAAAAACAAAAAAGTGTTTTTCCAGTGGTGTATAGCTTGTGTGAGGCAATACTTTCTCTTACTCACCAAGTAGATGGATGGTACTAAGTGTTACAAATCTGGCCACAGTTCTTCAAAGCAATTTTAAAAGGCAGTGACCTTCAGAACTTGCAGTATGCTGTCTTTTTTATAATGGAAATTGTTCCTTTTTAGTAAAAGAACAGAAAAAAAAATTACAGTTGTTCCAATTGTGAAAGTACATGGTGAATCAGGGAGAGCACAGTGTACAAGGTCAAAATGCCATCTTGTTTGCTGGAGCAAGCTCAGCGGTGCTCAGCAGGAGATCAACAAGTTCCATTTCACATTGATTGTGTTTTGGAAGGTGTCATATTTGGAGTAGTTTATAAAAATGTATGGCCTTGTAAATATTCATATATGCTCTTCAACATACTTGACTTAAACTAGAAAGCATGTCAATTTCAGAAACTTTTTTTTTTTAATTGAAAAAGATTAATCAATGCTAAAAGAAAAAAAATTGTTGTACTTATTAACACCAAAGAACATCTGAAATCCCCTATCTGGCTAAAAAACACCATAGATTTATTTGAAAGAAGACTTTGAAAATTGCAACACATCCACAGATATTAATAATTATGTGCAATGTAGGAAAAAATTGCTATATAATTCATTTAAAAGTCACTCTGGAGAATCACAATACATTTGAGTCTTTAAATACATAGATATTTTAAATTTGGAAACAGACACAGAAAAACATCCTACATGGTAAAATATTTCAAACTTTATTGTAAAAAAAAATCCTAAATTTAATTCTTATTTTTAAATATTTAAACCCAGGATCTGATACTACTATGAACACCTGTTATAACTATAACTTTGTAAGTTATAGTTTACTTTGTAAGTTTACTTTACAAGTTATAGTTTACATTATAAACTATATCAACATCAACTGAGCATTGATCAAATGGACTAATAGTCACTCACTATGTCCAGGTCCTGCATACTGCGAAGCAGCCTGATGACTTATCATTCGGAATGATAAATGACATGATATCTGCTCTACAGGTCTTCAAATGTACAGACTTCTTCAGCTCCCTGTAGCTACTGTGCTAAATAATTTTTTCATTCTGGAAGAAGGAATTTGAGAAAAGCAAAGAGGTCTCAGTTCTGTAGACAAGAAAAGGGACACTGGGCTGAGATGTGAAACTTTAGTATGATGTTACTAAATAACATGATGGGGACAGGGTTATTAAACAAAAACGGGCCTTGAAACAATTTTGCTTTGCCTGTACAAATGTTATTTGGCATTATTTTCAGTATGACAAAGAGTAAACAAATCATTGATCTGCCATAGCTGTAAGCCCTTAGAATACATATAAACCACAGCAGAATCGTTGAAGTAACTGCCTTCTATTTTAGCACAATAAATACAAGGAAAACAGAAAAAACCATAAGAAATTAAATAACCAGGTTTCTCAAAGTCCAATCCAGCCTGGCCTTTAATAATCCCAGGGATGGGGCACCCGCAAGTTCTCTGGGAAGCCTGTTCCAGTGTCTCACCACCTTCATGGTAAAGAATTTCTTCCTAATACCTGAACTAAATTTTCCTAATACCTGAAATAAATATTCCAGCTTAAAGCCATTTAAAGTATCCTTTCCAGGGCACACCAGGAGTGTGTCATGCCGTGAGTTCCATACTCCATGGTCAGAGTTCCATGCCATGTGTGTGGATTATCAGGACCAAAAGAGGAGTCTTGTAGGCAGAGGATTTGGAGAGCTGAGGGATTTGGGGATTGATGGTCATAGCCATAATACTAGACCGTTAATATTTCTATGGCAACATACTGTTACATTTTTTCGAAATATCCCCCTTCTTTATGATACTTATATCATGGTTATCTCATTACTGTAGTGGTCTGCTACTATGGTTTAGTTTATAGTTGAATATTGCTAAAAGGTAGTTTTATCTGCTACATCTGTGCTTGCTACACAAGCTGTTGAACAATGTAAGCTATTGAAAATCATAATATATACCTCATGCAGTTAAAACTTCTTTCCTTACCAGGTAATACTGCTGTAAACTTTTCCCCCATGAAACTTCTTTCCTCACTAACACGTTGTAAACTCTTTTTCCCCAGCTTACTCATTTCATGCACAATTCATAACTGCATCTGCATACTTTATGATACTGAAACATGCTTATGGACACCAGTTCCTATTTGTATGTCCTGTGAGGACCTGTTTCTTGCTACGTGGTGCTATTGTCTTTGTAAATGTGGGTGACTGAATGTGGAGATGAATCTCACATGTAACTCTTTGTCCAGAGGTGACTGAGATTCAAAGTCCTGTTGTCCCTTTGCATGGTAAAAGATCTCAGAACAAAAGCAGTAAGAGGGAGAGGATCATGTCACTCACTGTAGCCTTCCCTTTGATCCTTCTGTTTAAAAAATGTGAACAGTGTAACAGTACCCTGCAAACAGGATTTACAGTTTAAGAGCAAAATTACTAGTAATAAAAACATGTAGGACTAACCAGCTACTACGCCAAGCATTACTACACTTACCATGCAAGTGATGCTCCTAATACATCTCTGCTGACCAAAGACTCCAGTAAGTGGGGAATTAGTCTGCTTCTTATTACTACTCAGTGCTACCTTCTGATTTTCTGTTCTAATGTATTGTTTTTTTTTTCCTCCTTAGGGGTTTAGACATTTCCATGGCAGGAAAGGTGTGTTCCATCTTAAATACTGGAGTGGCTACTACTATCAAAACAGATATTCTTCCGTCTGTGTTTTTACTTCTCCTGTAAGGCTTTAGCTCATTTATGCTCCCACATATTAACAATTACCTTATCCATAATCAATTCTTCTTATTAAAATTAGCCATGGTCACACAGCTGTGCTGCATCAGATGGCTACATGAATCGCAGGTGGATTAAATTTCTTGCGTGAGAGTTAAATGGTGGACTTCAATGTAATAGCCAAAATACAGATCTCTACTTTCATCTGAAGTTGTGAAAATTCAGATGCTTATCTGGCCTCTCTCTGCAGTAGAGATCTCATAGATCATGTGTCAAATCTGGCAGTGACATATGGATATCTAGGATGCCTTGGAGTGTTTTAAGTGGCCCTAGACACGTCTGTTTAAGCAATTGGTTTAGAATCATAGAATAGTTAGGGTTGGAAAGGAGTTAGGATCATCTAGTTCCAACCCCCCTGCCATGGGCAGGGACACCTCCCACTAAACCATGTCACTCAAGGCTCTGTCCAACCTGGCTTTGAACACCACCAGCGATGGAGCATTTACAACTTCCCTGGGCAACCCATTCCAGTGCCTCACCACCCTCACAGCAAAGAATTTCCTCTTTATATCCAATCTAAACTTCCTCTCTTTGAGTTTGAACCCATTACCCCTTGTCCTATCACTACAATCCCTAATGAAGAGTTCCTCCCCAGCTTCCCTATAGCCCCCTTCAAATACTGGAAGGCTGCTATGAGGTCTCCACACAGCCTTCTCTTCTCCAGGCTGAACAGCCCCAACTTTCTTGGCCTGTCTTTATACGGGAGGTGCTCCAGTCCCCTGATCGTCCTCACAGCCCTCCTCTGGACTTGTTCCAAGAGAGTTCCATGTCCTTTTTATGTTGAGGACACCAGAGCTGCACACAATACTCCAAGTGAGTTTGTGTCTATGTTGTCAGATGTTTGCTGTAAGATTTGACCAGTCCACTGCTGGGAGCTCACAATGAGTCTGCAGTGGAAGCTGTTCATGGAATGTGAATTTTGCTTTATGGAAGGTTTTATAAATATGTACTTAGTGTGGCTGCCACTTAATTTGGGGCTGTGGATAGCATGTTTTTTGCAGAAAAGTGATTCCAGGCCAAGGAAACCTAACTCCTGAAACTCTTTTGTTCTGTGTGCTCCTCCAGAAATTTTAGCATATGGTGGGCCACATTGAAGTCCTCTATGGGAAGCTCAGTGAGCTTACTATGTTTTAGGAATCCATACTTTCAGTGAGAATATTTGTGACAGTCCCTACAACAGTTTTGGACTCCTATTAAGCAGTAAGAAATCATCTGGTGTGGGGAAGTACACCAGAGGCATACTATATCTGGAAGGTTATAATGCCTTCTCCCAGAGTAATTCCTTAATTCTGGGAGGATATTTATTTGGTTGGCTCTGAATGTAGTATCTTCCACAGATTTCCTTTCATTACTTGGGCAAGACTCAATCTTTAATATTATAAGACGCTGCAAAATTACTGGGACAGAAGCAACAAGAGGTTATTCTGACCTGAATTTGAATTTGCTCTCTCCTGTGGGAGGAAGCTGTCATGGGAACAAGAGGGGAAATTCTCCTGTCAGACTCTTCAAGGCATCAGCATCCAGAAACTCTAGGGTGAGAGTGCCTGTATATACATTGAACTATGCTATGTTTCTCTTACATACACGCTTAACTGGATGAACATCACACATTATTTTTCAAAACCACCCTAAACTTTTGCAAGGTTAAAGTTGAGTTCAGCCACCTTGTTGAGCAGGCTGAACTCCGAAATCTGGATGATAGCATCAGTTGCCATGTTTTGCTGTTAACAGGAACAGTTTGTTTGATAAGGCTTATTTGCTGTTCTATCCCAATTAATTATAGTAAGGCAGAATTATTCAGGTCCTAAATATCAGGTACTAGGTTCCCACCATTTTGATTAACAGCTCCAGAGAGGGAGCCAAGTGCATAATGTTGCTGCCAGTAATTTAGTTCAAGGCAAGCAACAACAGAGCATGACAGAGGACATCTGAGCCTTTGTGGTAAGGGAATGAGGTTATGAATGACAAGAACCATATCTAGATATTACAACCCCCTTTTTACACTTTTTCCCCAGACAAAAAAAGAAATACTAACCAAGCTGTTTCTAATAGGAATTAATCCTTTTCATACTCATGCAAAATAAAACAAGTACACTCAATCCCTTCTCCACATACATACAAAATTAGACATTTGGCTTTGTTTCTGCAGTTCCATTAACCTTTGTGAGTGTATCTTCCTTCACCAATTAATTAGAGATTGTAGTGGTTTGACCCTGTCTGGAAGCTAAGCCTTATGCAACCACTAACTCCCTGTGCTCCCAGCAGGATGGAAGCAGAGAATAGGAAGAGGAAAAAATCCCCAAAATTGTGGGTCAAGATAAGAATACTTAGTAAGTAAAGGGAAGAGAAAGAGGAAGTAAAGGGGGAAAATGAACAAAACAAGTGATGTAAAGGCAGTCATCACTTCCAGCAGCAGACTAATGCCTAGCCAGTCCCTACAAAAATGGCTACCTACCCAAAACCTCCTCCTTTCTAGTTTTTATAGCTAAAGATGACTATATGACGTGGAGTAACCTTTTCATCATTTTGGATCAGTTGCCCAGGTTATGTGTTCTCCCCACTTCTTGTGTATCGCGAGCCTTCTCACCGGGGGTAGCATGTGAAGCAGAGAAGGTCTTGACACTGAGTAAGCACTGCTCAGAAATGGCTAAAACGCATATGTTATCAATACTGAATTGATCACATACTCCAAGCAAGCACCATAACGGGCAGCATGCTAAGAAGAAAATTATCTCTATCCCAGCCAAATCCAGCACAAAGTAAAAGTAGATGTGCCTTCTTTGTACAGCTGGCAGATACCTCATGTTTGCAAGCCCTGGTCCTCATGGGTGACTGTCCTGGATTCAGCAGTAGCAGTCATTTTTCTCCTTCTTAGTAGCTGGTGCAGTGCTACGGTTTTGACTTTGAGCCTGCAAAAAAACACTGATAACATCAATGTTTTTAGTTGCTGCTCAGTAATGTTTAGTCTGACCAAGGACTTTCTGAGTTTCATGCTCTGCCAGGGAGGAGGGGAAGCTGGAAGGAAGCAGAGACAGGACACCTGACCCAAACTAGCCAAAGAGGTATTCCATACCACAGCACAT
>JANRGW010025111.1:0-16646 GCA_024733675.1 Psilopsiagon aymara | reverse complement strand
CTTATCTCAACCTGTGGGAGTTGCATTCTTTCACTTCTCCTTCCCATCCCTCCAGGAGCAGAGGGAAGAAAAAAAAAGGGAGGTGAGTGAACAAACTGCGTGGCTGATTTATGGTTTAAACCACGACAAAGTTCCAAGTTAGGTTTTCCTTCCCAAATTTAGGCAATTATCCCATTTATAGAAAAGTATTCTACTATAATTTAAACTTCATACTAATCACTGCTGCCTTTCACCCTTCTTTTCAAAGGTAAAGCCTGTTCTTAGGTGATTTTTACCATAAAATTACAGTATTTATAGAACTAAATCCTTGAGTAGCCTGAAAAATCCAAGCAGAAATTGTTGTTATAGGAGTGGGTCCCTCTTACTATTTTCTTCTCCATATTCATCCAAGTTAGGCCCATGCTGAAAGATACCTCATTGTGTTTATTTTTTTCTTAAAGATTGACTGTAGGAAGGAAGAAGGGGCAGAGCTGTATGCTGGGAAGAAACAGGTGTAACAGAATCTGACACCTAAATTGCAATCTTATGCATACGAAAAAGAATGAATCAAATTGTTCACCTGATGCTAACTCACTGCAGCACAGTTCAGGTTTTTGATGGCTTTGCACAAGGCCAACACAGAATTATCAAAAAAATACAGCTCTTACTTGTCTAAGGCACCGAGCTGCAGAGTACTAAAGTTCAACTTCTCATAAATGTTGATATCATTACATGCAAAAATTACCAGACTGCAGGTATGGAGAGTTGGGAAACTGGAACTGTATATAGAATTCTCCACTGTACTATTTTCAAAACAAAAAATACTCTCAAAACCATGAAAACTGCTCAACCTTTGAAAACTGCAATTGTTTTTCAAACAGCTACTGAAACCTTGTTCAAAGGCAACATTAAATGGTGACAGCTATTGTTTCAGACCAAAAAAAAAAAAAAAAAAGTAATTTTTTAGATCAAGGTTTTGTAGTACATTTTTGGATAAACAAAGTTTCTCATTTCTGAGTGAAAGTAAGTATAGTTGATACTCTAAAAATACAAGGCATTTGGAGTACTTTGAAAAAAAAAAAGCCACCACAGTATTTTGGGAATGGTTGTGGACTGTGCTGTTTTAACCAGCTTAGGTGAATGCAGATACACTGGGAAGTTGAAGGTTTGGATTACAAAGAACACCATAATGCCTGAAAGTACAAGTCCATACAAAGGGAGCTTGTTCTACTGTCCATCCCTTGAAGGAAAGAAATTACTCCAGACTTCTGTTCAGGAGACAAAGTGCTGGAACATATTTTCATGGCTATTATATAAGCACAAATAAAAGGCTGTTTTTTAAATGGTGATGAGATGCCTTTTTAAAGTGAAGACATTTGTCTTCCTGAATTGTACACAGTGCAAAATGACGTCAGGTGGAAGTAAACAGAAGCGAGCATCAGCCGTGTTTCAGATGCATGTGGTGCTCTGCAGCAACAGCTGTGCCCTGATGAAAATGTTGTTGAAAACATGGCCAGCATTTGCAAAGAGAAGAATTGTTGGCTTCCAGATGTCAAAGTCTAGCATGGTCTGTTTATTACAGCAGAAAGTGATGTAAAAATGTTAAGCAGGTGTTTTTATGTGGTTTAGGTTGTTATACTTGACTGTTTTATAGGCTGATGTTATTGGTATTAAATAATTACACTGTAACTAATGTCAGCCTGTTACAGATCAATACAAAAGTAATAGCTGCCAATGCAGGGTGAAATTATTAAATGAAATAGGAGGATAGTATGACTTTCCCTTATACATGGCATGTCACAAATATAAATGTAACAGAAGAAAATAGAAAAAAACTCTAATCAGTAATCAGCATGAAATTATCCTCCCACATATTGGCAGGTATTGTTCTTCGAAAAGAGCAGCAGGAGCTAATGGAAATAAATATCCTGGAAGAACAACAAAGCATTCTACGTGCTGATAAAGGGAAAATACGCAAAATTCAGTTTTATACCACACAGCTGTACCAACATAAATATGAAATAATCCCAGTTGAATAGAGATCTAAACTCGTGTAACTGCAAAAACAACTTGAGGCAAGATTTGGGCCTCCCAACTTCTGATGGGACAAGAGAGCAAGACAAGCAACATCCCCAGTGGGTAGAATCCTGTTACTGGTTTTACCACTACTGAGCTCCAGAGCAGGTCTAGGGTGTGTGGCCCCGATGTGGAAATGGTTATTCCTGCAGTTGGTGACCAGTGCAACTGGTAAGAAATAATGCGTTGTCTCCAGTGACCCTAGGTGTCAAACAACAGAACTCAAGACAAGTCCTGGCTGCTGTGCTAGGAAATGGCTGCATGGCAGTATCAACACACCACTATTAGCTGTGTCCTTGAACTCACTGATTCATTCGATAAGAGACCTTTCACCAGCTGATTTTTTTTGTTATTAATGCTGTGATAATAGAATGTTGGTGAATGGACAGCAACAACAGAAAAAAATCCCAGCTGAATTAAATTATTATTTGTAAGACATTCTAAGATATTGATCTGCCTGACTTGTAAGTAAGTCATGCCGTTTGGTGCTGAACAAAAGGTGAAATTTTAAGAAAATGTGCTGTAGGGCATAGCTTGTAGAATAATTAAAAACTTAAAATTGCTTCTTTTGACTTAAAACCACTTTTGCTTCAAAATAGTATTACATGACTCGACAGTATGACAAGAAGCTTATGGAGAAAATTAGGAACAGGTTTTTCTGCATTAGGCCTGTGAGAATTTCTGCCGTATAATCTGATCAGTACTTTGCTTCTCACTTTGACTTTCACACACTGTGGATCACTTAAAATAAGCAGACATAAAACTAATAAAGAAAAGACCAGCCCATTTAAATATCCAATTGTGGTTATGCTTGGAATATGTAGTTTCAGTTATTACTCCCATAAAATATAAGCTTTTTCTTAAAAAAAGTGAGCACGACATTGTCTATTAAAGGTCATCCTTTTTATACTACTACCCATCCAAATTCTTGTGTTGGATTTAAATGTATTGTAATGCTATAAATATGGGTAGGAGAGAAAGAGTTGTGAAAGAAGATTCATAGAAAATGACCTTAATAAGCTTTACAGACTACTTAATATCAGAAAAAGAAAAAAAGATAGAAGCTAAAGATCCATTAGAAATATGCCTAATTTGTGCTTTAACCCTGCATTTGACATTTAACTTGGTTTTACTGATTCCTTAATCTGTCTGTCCTTCAAGCCAAAGTATCTTTTAATTAAAAAGCTGTAAATGTGCCCCTTTGGCCATCTCTTAAATCTGCAATCCTCTTAGATTTCCCCTTAAAACCTAATCCCCTTAGTTCCTTGGAGAAGACCCCTGGCTCAGTGAGGCTGTGGCACAGCATCCAGCAGACCTGAGCAGCCTGGCTGGACAGAGCACCAGCTGGGCACCAGGCTCTTGCTCCTCACCTCACCCAGCCCAGTTCAAGGACTCACCCACTATGGGTCTGTGAGTCAGAAGAGCATAAAGGAGCAGGAGGAGGTCCTTCTCTGGCTGTCTAGGCATCAAGTATAATGCCACTTGCTCTCTGCTCAGCACATGGGGGCACAACCCACCAAAACTGACTGCAGATCCCTCCTGCTATGGTGGAATCCATTGTCTCACCTGAGATGTTTCCAGAAGCCTGAACAGTGAGACTGCTGCTTCGTTTGCAGCTCAAACGGCACCATACCTCTAGCAGAGGTTGAAGGGGCTTTGAACAACCTGGTCTAGTGGAAGGTGTCCATGCCTGTGGCAAGCAGGTTGGAAATGGATGAACTATAAGGTCCCTTCCAACCCAGACCACACTGTGATGATTCCATGATACTCCCTGCCACCCAGACTGGACCCTGGTGTGGTTATTAAATATCAGCATGCAACTCAGGAGACTTGGATAGGTTGCTGAATTTCTGGTGTATCAAACAATGAGTCCTTTCTAGCATCATCTTTTTAGCAGCAATTATATCAACCAGAGCCTTCATATAGACTAAAAGGTAAATCTTGAATAGCTGATTCTCTGTTTTTTTAATTTCCACCACAAACTTTTAGTATCAATAGGAAGCAAAACCAGCCACATTAATTCCAAACTGGAGTTCAAAAGAACTGAGACTAAAAGTAAGATGTATGGGATATGCAAGGGAAAACTGGATTTTCCTGAAAAGATTTTTTTCTGTCCTTGAAGAAAACGCATTCGTACTTAACTGGGGGAGGAGGGGGAGGGAGGAAGGGAGAGGTTTATATGCTGTGCCAAATTATTGTTCTGTCACAAAACTAAAAATTGGGATTAGAAGCCAACCATATTTCTCAAACATGACATGTTCTCTACACCATATGCTCTGAAGAGAGATTAATTTAATTGTTTGGAACAGGTCCATATACTTGTCAAATTCCAGGACTCCACCCAAAGTCATGTAATAGGTTTCTTCAAGGTGCATGGCACCACATTATGCAGTTTTCCAGATCTGAATTTCATTCCTTAACATAAAACTCATTGACAGCATCTCAGTCTGATAATAAATACCTAACTTCAGAGAAGAATGAGACCAGATCTGTGCTCCAGTGCTTAAACTGACAACACAGAATAAGGTCCTTAAATCATCCATATTAAACATAGAGATTTAGATACCTAAGAGTGGCACTTACAATAGCCAGCATGCTGGGACACCAAAACCATCCAGACTATGGGAAATTGTTAATCAAAAGGCAATAACTAATTTGCGTGTTACAGAACCAAACACATCTCCTTGGAAAGCAGCTGTCCACATCCAAGTGTGCTGCCCAATATCCAAAACTGGAAAACCAAAGTCTGAACAAATCACCAGCCAAATGTAGCAAGAATTTCTTTGCACTCTTATAAGCATCCTAGCCTGATCTACTTGTTCCCCAAATCATGCACAGTTGGGGACAGACTAGCATGCACCTGAATACTGGCCAAAGCACCCTGAAGCATATTGAGCATTTAAATTCAGGCAGACCGGTCCTAGTTAACAGGACAAAATGCAAGATGATGACATCTGTGGAAATGCAGTTCACTTTTTAGATGGCAATCTAGGGCTTACTGTCATGTTCATGGATGCTACTTACAGAGAGAAGGAGGCTGTAAAGAACTAGCTGGGAGAAAGCAAACTGAACAGACCTCATGAGAGCACCTGTAATGTTTGTTTCTGCGTGGTTTTTCCTTATGTTTAAAAGTCATTTCCACTGAAAAGGACAGAGAGTGGAGAAGAGTACGAGTTTCAGCCGTGTAGTGTGGTTTTGGGCCAATTACACTTTACAGTCAGCTTCCACTAGTGAGATACAAAAGTTTTGGGTATTTTTTTTTAAGGAATACAATTCAGGAGTCTACTGTACACTATGAAGTGAAAAATTTCTCTCAGAATTACCTATGAACTGTGAGAACTGCAGAATTCATCCTATAAAAGCAGAGTTAATAATTACTCTATGCAATAGCTGAAATAACACGAACCACCAGAAAATACTCAGCTAGAAATAGTAGCAGACTGAAAACAGAGTTGGCAAGAGAGCATGAGGAAAAGCATGTCAGGTCACAAAATTAAAGGCATCTTAAGCTGGGCTCTGTTACCCATCACGATAGATTACAAAACCCTTGAGTCTTGCTGTCACTGAGCCTCAGTATGCAAGAGAAGCACCAGCTGTCCTAGCATTCGCGTCTGCGAAAACAAAGACTGTGAAATAATTGTAATTCAAGAATTAAGTATTTATGTCACCTTGCTGTATACTGTTAACCACGCTTTTCTTTTACCGTGTAATAAAATGCTATTTATTAACCAAATGCATGTTTGCTTGCTGCATCTACATTAGTAAGTAGTGTGGCAGAACTGAAGGGTGGAATAGTTGATGCCAAGGACCCCATGTTTAGGTGATAATCACCTGTCTCAGGGATTTTACTTTGGACAAGCTATGGCCTGGTTCTGTGGAGTTAGCATTCATTAAGCATTGGGGCACACAGGTGAATGCCTGAGCATAGCTCTGAGTTTACTTCCACTCAAAAAGAAACGTCCTGAAATGCTCTGAGGTTGTTCTTCAATGTAAATGCGGTAAATGGAAGGGAGACTCACTTCCAAATGTCATGCCTGTTTTGAGGTAAAACGCTAATGCAGCCCCATCCTGAGCACTACAGAGTTTATAAATGTTATTCTTCCCAGAGTCTCTGGGTGAGGAGGTCCCAAGAGTTCTATTTTGCAGTTTTGAACTATTCCTTTTGCCACCCATCAAGACCTAGCAGAAAATTAACACTTATCAAAATAATGTCTTTCATACAATCTTAGTGGAAAATATTTGGGAGGAATGGAAAAAGACCTGGGTTTAGTTTGTTCAGGCTGCTGGCTTAATAACGAACAGCATCTAGCTGAAACAAGAACTTCGCCAGCCTTTTTGAAGGACTGACCACTAGGTTTTCCTCTTTCTCAAATAAAGCAGAAATATTTATAAATTACAACACAAATAAACCTCATTCTTTTTCAGTAGCAAGTGGAATAAAACCAGATTCAAGTTCTTCTGACTACACTTGAAGCCGAATTCTAGCCTGTTCTTCCCCTTGGAGATGCTCAAATGCCCCAGCTCTCAAACCTTTTCTTAGCTGAACAGCATTTGATGCTATCTTTCCCAGATACCCAATGTCCCCAGCTCAACAGGAAGGGCATAAAATACTCATTGGGCACAGTGGGTCACTCCTAGTTGCAGTCAAGTCCTCTCGGGAAGAGGAGAGAGAGAGGCTGCCACTCTTTGTGCTCTGAGCTGCTCAAACCACAGGCTGCAACCTTGGTGCTGATGGCTGCACACTGAAGGCGTTATTAGATGATTCCAGCTCTCTCTTTAACTGCCAATAAGAAAACCTAACCAGAGCTGGCCTGGTTTCCAAAATTCCTTTAGGTATTCTCTGGATAGCATGGATGTATAACCACTAATGCATGCAATCAAATGCACACTCATCATCCTTTTGTCTCATTACCTTAGATAATAACATTATTTGGGTTTAAGGACAATTTAAAGGAAATAATAGTATTTTAAAAGCCTAGTATCAATTCTTCGCACTCATGCTGACTTTACCAGTGAATATAATATCTGAAGTTTTGTTCTGAGTTAGGTTGAAGTGGGATATACTGATTTCAGGTTTAGCGTTCTCTTTATATATTCATGGACATAGTTGTTCCTTCGAAATTTAAGAATGTAAGTACTATGTTAATTTATATTCGGCTTGACTTGATAGCACTAGGTGCTAATGAAAGAATTCTCAAAAGAAACCCATGAGTCTTTCTGAAAGTGAGTTTCTGCACATCAACATTCTGATATTTACTGATTTTTTGGGGTGTTTTTTTTTGGTGTTTTGTTGTTTTTTTCAGAAAAGCACAGGAATTAACTGTGTACCTTCCATAATTGTTGCATGATTCTGCTTCTTTGATCAAAGCTCTATTTGTGTTGTGAAAAGTTCACAGACAAACACCTCAGAGAATACTTTTTCTATGCCTAAATGTAAATGACCTTCTCTGAATTACAGACCAATACTTTTCCTCTTTTCTTTGCTGATTGTATGGAAGCTCTTAAAAGCATCATAAATCGTTAAAAGCTAATGGCTCCCATCTAGCTTTTTACCTTCAACACAACTCTAAAAAATGAGGTTACATTATATTTTCTACTTATGATTGTCAGTTAACTGTATTCATCTCTCGTTGTATCTTTTCATGTGCTTCTTCCAATAATTGCAACATCCACTTTTCACTGTATTCAATATTTCTAGACATAATACATACATATTTATATTTATCTTAAAAGGCTATGATTTGGAATGCTCCTGACATTACCATAAGTAACTTCTTCACTGTAAAGTATCATACTAGTACCTCGTATATATCAAACTAAAACCGACATGGATCCTCAAAAGGAAGGTTGTATTAGAAGCAACTGCTGATTGTTACGTTACAGCTGAGTAGGAGACAGGCTCTTAATAACTTTACAAAAAGGGGATGATCATAGAATTGTAGCATGGTTTGGGTTGGAAGGGACCCTAAAACTCGTCTAGTTCAAACCCTTCTGCCATGGGTATGGACACCTTCCACTAGATCAGGTTGCTCAAAGCCCCATCCAACCTGGCCTTGAACACTGCCAGGGATGGGGCAGCCACAGCTTCTCTGGGAAACCTGTGCCAGTGCCTCACTACGCTCACAGGGAAGAATGATGAGGACTAATATAAGGTAGAAGGACAGACACATGATGTTACAGAGACACTTAGCATTGAAGGACACCAAAAAGTTAGTGTTTACTATCACAGAAGGGGCCTACAAGGATGCTGGAGAAGGACTCTCCATCACGGACTGTAGCGGCAGGACAAGGAGCAATGAGATCAAATTTAAACATGGGAAGTTTAGATTAGACGTAAGGAAAAGTTCTTTACTGTGTGGGTACTGAAGCACTGGAACAGGTTGCCCAAAGAAGTGGTAAATGCTCCATCTCTGGCAGTGCTCAAGGCCAGGTTGGCCAGAGCCTTGGGTGTCCCTGCCCACGCATGGCAGGGTGCTGGAACTAGATGAGATTTAGGGTCCCTTCCAACCCAAACCATACTATGATTCTACAATTCTGTGAAGACTCCACTATTCTAAACTTGTTGCTAACACACTAAAGTCACAGATTAATGTTGAGATAAATAACCTACTTTTAAAGAAGGCGCTATATTGTGCAGAAAGAACTGTGCAAGACCTTTCTCAACAGGCTTCCAAAGACGAGCATGTTCTAGAGCTGGTGGTCCTGTTGAGTACACAAGCATAAACTAGAGTATATATACTTTTTGAGGAAACCTCAAAATGAGCATCAATAAATTGTACTGGTTGTTTATATTTGTATTTATACATAAGCTAAATAGAATGATCAGCCCTAACACATTACCTTTCACTATAGCAGTATAGGATTATGTTCTCTGACCAAACTAGCATGATTTTTGCAGACATTTTTTGGAGAAATTCTACATCTGTGTACACTGAATTCCTGCGACGTTACAAAAAATGAATGTAACCGAAGATGTCATTCAGCCCATTTTTGCTAATTCTCTTACAATGTCAACACTGAGACAGAAGAGGAAGTTGGAAGAAAGACGAGCATCTTCAGCTGCCTACCTACCTGTATTTAACATCACTAGTACTTCGACCACATGCATGGATTTGTTTAGACTTAAATCCGAAGGTAGACAGAAATATTTTTGGCAGATTTAGTATCTCACATCAGAGAGCTACTGTAAATCACAGGCTAGGGGACTGATGATATAACCTTGCTCTGACTTAGACAAAGATATTTACATCTATATCAGAATGATCTGAATGAACTTTTCAGTGCATTATCTGGAAATAAGAGATGCAAATTGCCCTGGTCTCCATACACAGCAGTGGGTTTGGATGTTACACAATATGAACTATTTCCTTCATATCTCACTCTCCCAGAAATGCTCTTATTGAAAGACTATTCTTAGCACAAAACAGATTAAAAAGGTAAACCACATTTATCATGTAACATTTTATATCATAAATGCTGATGCTAAAGGAACTGAAATAGCACAGAAGTGTTAATGTGTGGTTCTCTTTGTAGGGGTCTCTGCAAGGAGGTTCTCACACTCAAAATCTTCCATTTTAAACTGTGTTGTGAAATACAGCATATAATGCATAAGCAGTGTTTTGCATGCTATAAGTAGTTCCAAAACACAGTAAAAATATATAATAAATAGAACTGCCCATGCTGAGGAAGCAGAATTGCAATTCTCTTCGGCTAAGACTGTCCGTAACAGGCAAGCTCACAGAAGCATGTTACAGCAGACCAGGGACTCTTAAATTTCTTTTTATGTTCTGAGCTCTAGAAAACATGTATGCTGGATTTGTGTTAGTTTGGACACTGAAATGATTCAAAGATTAAAGAGTATGACAGAGGAAGAGCAAGCAAGGGAACTTAATTTACACCAGGTTAGGGTAAAAGAGATTAAGGGGATATAAAACAGTGCAAGTATCTTCAATTATTTAGGAAATACCATTGAAGAAGGAAAAAGACTTTGTATGTTTCCTAAAAAAGGTTAATAAATTTATTATTCCAAATCTATAAAAAAAAAAAGGATTTGATTAGAAAGCAGAAAAAAATGGCTAATGAGATTAATAAATGGAATATTCTAGCAGAGAAGACAAGTGAGGGGGATGCACCACAATCATAAGGAAACAGAACAACTTAAAAACTGCTTGCAACTCTGCACTAAAAAGAGCCTCCAAATAGCAGGGAAATGAGACTAATGCCCAGGTTTTATTCTGTTTAGAAGGAGGGCCTTCTGAACTGAAGAATGTTTTTCTTGCTTGCAGTGGAATTGATTTTTTTTATGTGGGATACGAAGCCCTGAATTGTCAACTGCTACTCTTCCAATCATGTTTTGCAATATCTAGAGCTTTTTCTTAAGTTTTTGTATGTGAAGACCTGGCAGCCTGTTTTGTCATTTTACATTTCTTAGAAAAAGGAGGAAAATACTGTGTAAGGATATTGAAAGGACCTGCAGAACCAGAATAAAATGAGAAACACGCAACCAAAACCATTCGTTATTCAAATTCTGCCTACACTATGATTCTTGAACACATCAGATTAGCAGCATTGGAAAACCAAATGATCGATCCTAAATACAGTTTTTATCTGTGTAAATCCATGGAAACAGTAAATCCTAATGATAATAATAGTATACTTAATAAAAGAACTTAAGTCAGCCACCAAGGAAGTAAGATGGATGTCTATGCCTTTTTTTTTTTTGTCCCCTATCCCATCATCTCCCTAGGAACTTTTGAAAATATGTGATAATTCCAAGTAAATTTCATGAAGAAGCATGCAGGAGATTAACGGACAACACACACATGCTAACATAATCAAACCATCGACAAAGTGCGCTGCGCCCAAGTGCCGCCTTTTATAGAGAGTTTCATACTAGAACATTCGGTAACATCTGATTGGTTAACATTCCTTAGCTAAGAGTTAGTAACAGCTTAATGATCCGTTAACTACTACAGCACATATTTCCAAGTACAACACATGCTTCCAAGTTCGAGGACAGTAGGTGCCAGGGTTGGCTACCCTCTCCCTCCTGCACATACACCCCCTCCAGCAAACCTCAGGCTAAGTCCTAAAGCCTTCAGTTCGCTACTTCAGGATTGTCAAGTAGCTGTCTGGATTGCTCACATGACCATGTTCACTCAAGTACATTCCCACAGAGGTAGACCTTCAATAGGAACTGAATTTGAATGAGTTCAGTAGTAATCAGCAGCCAAGTAGAGAAGAGAGTTAAGTAAGTGCCCTCACTGTGCAAAAAAGCAGGAGAATAAATGCACCATTATCTGCTCTGCTCAGCACGCCAGGTAGCCAATCTAGAGGGATGAGGTGAGCAGTTATCCTCTGGCAGCTCAGAGCTCAGCGCAGTAGGAGCTGCCAGGTGGTGTTCCAGGGATGCAAGAGGCAGCCCGGGGAGCTGTCTGAGAAGACAGTATTTTGTGGAAGATATTCTGCAAGAACGTGGCAGGAAGCTGGATGCTTTGCAGCTAAAGACAGAGAGGAAACATGTAGGGAACAAGACTTGTAAAGTTTTGAAGGCCACAGAATGAATCTATTTTGGTATAAAATGGATCACATGAAAAAACAGTTACTCTCATTTGTTTCTGTTATATACTGAGCCTCTGTGTAGGACCTCTGGAGCCTATATTCTTTAATCATAAACATTGTAACCCCCCTTAAAAAATTAAGGGCCCGTATTATATTGATCTTTCTGTTTAATTCCATGTTTTGAATAATACATCACAGAAGTGGCAATGCTTTCATGATATGTTGGTGTCATACATCATAACTAGCACCACTGCTCTAGTGATGTATTATCCACACAGTGGCACTAACCAGAAAGATAAATGCTGGTATATGGACAGCTACGTACATCCCTTGAGAAACAGGGATAAAGACAGATTAATTTATACATAAGCTAAAATCCAGAAATAAACAAAATGTCTATCTGGTGCAGACTGCATACTACTTTCGGCAGGATGTATAAGCGTCTTTACAAAGGAAGAAGCTAGGAAACCATAAATTGCTTTCAAGTCAAATATTCTAGGAATAAATCTCGATTCTCTGAGGGAGAGGAACCCTGTGAGAAAGGTACAACATTAAGCAGCTTTCCCTCTCTGACAGAAACTGAATCAAGGACAGATCATTCCATGTGTTTTCCAGAGCCTCAGACTTTTTTCAGGAATCAGTTCCTTACCCTTAGGTGTTTTCAGGTTCATGATATCCATGGTATCCACAGAAGCCCATTTTTGCCAGCTTTCTTACATGTTGTACTGGTGCTATATATAATTTGTGTGCAATACGTTACTCTGTTCTGCCTTTGATTTTCTGCTTCTCTCAGAAGAGTAGAGCTGCATTATTCTCTCATTCACATCACAAAAACCAAAGGCCATTTTTTGCTTGTAAATACACTACTTTTTTTTCCACTGCCTGACACCTTTGCTGAACTCCCTCACAGTCCTGCACAGAAGGGTGTTGTGCAAAAGGATTTCTCACTTGGGAACACTCACGGACCATTCTGCTTGTCTGGGAAATAATTTGTGTTCCCAGCCTCAATAGCCACAAATTCAGGAGATGCCACTATGCAGAACAGCCACCACTCATGCTGGCATAACACAGAGGACCCCTATGCTCTACTGCCCACCCCCTCAGTGCCCACTGCAGAGCCCCCTATGCAAAACCAGCCCATGAGAGACCCTTCACACTACTGCTGTCACTTTACCCCATCCTTTGTGTTGCAAAACAAACATAAATAAAAAAACACACAATTTGAGAGGGCAAAGATTTATCTTTGTGACATTTGAGACTTATTTGTCCAATAAAATAACTGCAATATGATTCCCCTTACCATCTACGTAAATAGAGCTGAAGAACTAAGCACCTGGTGCACTAGGCGGTATTTAATTAGCTCATAAACCACACTGGTTATTCCATATTCTGTGGTCCATGAGTGACTCTTATTAATTAGGGTAGGATGAGTCAGCTCAGGACTAATGGACTTGACACCCGCTCATCCTCTGAGCAGAAACAGACCCAAAGCTGCTTTTCCAAGGCTTAAAATTCTTTGCTTGTTTTTCTTTTTAATTAATCAATCAGGACTAGACATGAAAATAACTCAAGAAAGATCTAAATTATTCAAAACTTAGTCACTACTGTGAGTAGCAGTCATAGGACAAGAACATCAGTTCTTGTGAGATTTCTAGCATGATTTTCTGCATTTGTGCCTGAGGATAATGTTATTCTCTTGGCTTCCAGCTTGTCACCTTATTGTGAAATCACCACAAATACTTATAAAATGCAAAAGAGAACCAGCTGTGTGTGTGAAATAAAAAAAATGGTGTTTACACAAACATATCCTTCAGCCAACTTCTGACTACAGAAATATCACCCTGCTGGAGTAAAATTAGTGGTAACAACTGATTTATCAATCACTACTCTGCAGTATGTAATGCTAACAAGTTGGTCTGTCAAGTCTCTTAGCAACATTAAATCAGTCAGATGATACCAGTGATAAGGCATATGATAATGGAATTTTCCAGATTTGTTACACTTTCTGGGCTTTATCTCGCTTTGTAGCACAACTCCTTCCTTCCCATATGATTAAAACAACACATCCCATCTCTACCTTGCAGCCTGGGACAGGCTCCGTAACTGCTTTCTTGACTGGCAAATGGGAAGTGAAGATGTGGTGAAATACTGTAGATGAATTAAACAAATAACAATGTCAGCCTTTGGCGGCCAGACACCTCTGTTGTAGATTTAATAGTGTATGTACTGGCTAATTTGCCAGGTGCTTTGTATAAAACAATCAGCATGCACAACTTGTAAGACCATATTCTCATGCTTAATTACATCAACTGTAGCATCAGCACAGGTTAAACACGGTGGCTTTCAATTTCCACTATTAATCAGAAGAAAACAATCAAATTCAGTCCAGGCTTTCAATTCCCTGTCCTTTTACTGTGGTATCATCATTTTCATTTCTGAAAAGGTTTTATTCAGCCTCTGCCTTTTTATATCAAACCCTGTGAATAATGTGAAGTAAAATACAAACCTGATAATTTGTTATAAAGCTGAGACTGCATGTACACCCATCAGTCCTGTTGCAAAATTATTTTGTTAAAATGGCTGCTGATGTTGGTTAGCTTTGTATTTGTTATTTTTTTCCTCCTTTTTATGCTTTTGCATATCTGTCCCTAGAAGATCATAAAATTATTTTAATTAGGGATGCCAACTTCTGCCTGAGAAGCTGAGGGGTAATTATATCATTTATATGAAAAATGGGTAATTTTATCCCTGCTCTTCACTATTCTCTTCTTTCCATTTATTCCCCCGTATCTCCACTCTTCAGAGCTGAGCTATTTAATTTTATTTTGGTCCATCTGGAATATCTCTGCCACTCTTCTATTCAGTCTCAGCCAAAAAAGTAAGAGTTACCTTTACTCTAAAAATCTTCACAGCTCTTTTTTCCCCATTTACTCCTGACTCTATTTAACATCCTTGGGGAGATTAAGGTCCACCACAGACACAGAAGCGGCTTCTGACCTCTTGTAGAGCAGTAACATTTTACTAAGTATTATTAAGGAATAGAAAATTACAGAAAAACCTGATCTGAATATGAAAGTTTTAGTAAGAAAAGAATAGGGTGTGGAAAGGGAATTTAATTTAGAAAGAACAGATGCAATTAATTTCAAAATGTCCTTGACAAATAAAACCAGCAAATGGGTGAGGACTTGCACAGCAACTAAAATCACAATGGACTGGAAAGGCAAAGTGTGAAGAGACTCAAGCTGGAACCAAGTGCTCATCACAAATATGCAGTGCAATGCTAACTATGTATAGTGATGTGTTTCTGGCAGTAGGTTCTTCTGAAGCTCTTAATTTCCTCTTATATTCTTTTTCCAGTTGATCCATGCAAAGGAGGTAAACTTTGAAACTTCTCACTCTGTAGTGTTGATTAAAACAGCACATATGATAAATATGCCCTTAAAATGGAAAGCATGCAGAAATCTGTAATTGCTGAATTTCAGATTTGAGTGCAAGTCTTTAAATCTGGGGGGAATTAATTCCTAGTAAGAAAATAAAGACTCCCTGGCATCTAGGACAAAATACCTAGGCTACTGAAAGATGCATTACTAATATCTGAGTGAAAACTGATTATACCATATTGACTTTAACATACAGTACCACCCAGTCCAAACTGACAGTGCTTTCATACTCCTGATCTTACAGAGTATGTTAATACAACACTGCCATGGTTTAAGCCCAGCTGTAACTCAGAAAACCACGCAGTCTCTCTCTCCCTGCCCCCCCCCCCCCCCCTTTCCCACTCCTAGAGGGATGTGGAGGAGAATCAAAAGAATGTAACTCTGATGGGTTGAGATAAGAACAGTCCAGTAACTAAGCACAAGCCACTGCTGCTACCACCAATAATGATAATGATAAGGGAAGCAACAAGGGAAGAAAATACAACCCCTCACCACTGGTCAACTGATACCAAGCCCAACCCAGCAGTGATCTAACCCTACCAGTTAACTGCCCACAGTTTATGTAGTGGGCATGACATGCTGTGGTATGCAATACCTCTTTGGCTAGTCTGGGCCAGGTGTCCTGTCTCTGCTTCCTTCCGGATTTCCCTCCTCCCTGGCAGAGTATGAGGCTCAGAAAGTTCTTGATCAGAGTAAACATTGCTGACTGGCAACTAAAAGCATTGATGTTACCAGCGCTGTTCCCAGGCTGAAAGTCAAAAACAGAGCACTGAACCAGTTACTAAGGAGGAGAAAAAATGGCTGCTACTGCTGAACCCAGGACAGACACAAAAAGAGGCCTGAGTCTTCAAGAAATGAAGACAACTTCTGGTACACATGGAGAAAAAGGAGGGAGCCAAAAAAAAGAGAAAAAACCCAAATCCAGGAGCTTCGCTGAACTACCTATTTGCAAGAGTTTGCAAAGGCCAGGATAAAACAATATGGGCAAAAAAGGGTGATCATTTATTCAAAGGAGTTTTATCATATAAGCAAGGTAATCAGCTATAATGGAAGATTTAGCTATTACTCTGGAAGCAATTGTATATTTCAGTCTTCAAGTTAGTTGGACCCTGGGGCATAAGCCAAAGTATTGGCAGAAACAATGGAAAGCCACAAAAGTAGACAGCAAATGGTGTCATTCAGGACTTTATAGGTATATATAACAACAGTGTTGATTGCACAGCTACTAAAGAATTTTCCTGTCTTCTCCTTCCATGGGAAGAAAATCTCAGGAAACCAGCACCGAAGAATATACAAAGAAGAAAACTACAGCACTATTTAGTGATTCAGAGAAAACTCCAGGAACAAACTTGCCAACAAAGGTTTAAGTTGACAAGCAGGTACTCTTTATTGTGGCTCCAGGAGATATAGGGGACAGCTCCTCCTAATGTGTGCCACTGTATTGTTATACAAGCTGTCCTTATATAGCTACTGGGCATACATACATATTCATGAGGCTACCTATGGATTACATCATTTTCCAGAAAGTTCCCCATATGGGCACCAAAATGTGGTGGTGGTCTCTGAGGGTCGTTTACTCTTTCCAACAGT
>JANRGW010025107.1:0-55456 GCA_024733675.1 Psilopsiagon aymara | reverse complement strand
GGTTTGTGTTATACCTTAGTTATTAAACTGTTCTTATCTCAACCTGTGGGAGTTGCATTCTTTCGATTCTCCTTCCCGTCCCTCCAGGAGCAGAGGAAAGAAAAAAGGGGGAAGTGAGTGAACAAACTGTGTGGCTGATTTATGGCTTAAACCATGACACATGCACAGACATGATCCTAGGGTGAAGCCTCAGACTAGATATGACAGTAAATGAGAAAGGCATAAAGGAGCTTTTTAAAGTGTACAGCTGCAAGATAGTTTCGCATCACTTTGAGGTTTTATGAGGTGATTGGGTTATATTTTCTGCTTTAATTTTAAGATATCAAATTGTCTGCTTGGGCAGCTGCAAAGGACACTTTGTGAGAAAGAGGAGCTTGTGGCACTGGTAGAGGAATTGTCATCCAGCTTACCCTTGAACAAGGCAGCTCTTTGCTCAGAGAGGTCTGTAGACAAGGAAAGGCAGCAGCTTTCTAAACACATGTGAAGTGAGGACAGAAAGAGCACATCAGAAACTGGACCTGGATGACTTTGGGGTGATTAAGAAATTTATAAAAACAAAGGGGTCAACAGTGTGAAAGCAGAAAGGGAGGATGGTTTTCGCCATTATCAAGTGTCTCAGAACAGCATAATCAGAAATATGGGAGAGGTAAATGAGGAGTGATTACTGGGAAAGCAATTCACTCCCTCATGCCAGGTTTTCAAAAGCTTTATGTGCTGTAGGTTAATAGCCAGCTATTTGCTTTTACTGTGGATTAAGCCCCGGACTTCCTGAGGTGTTGTCCTTCCCTGTCCCTCACAGGCCATCAGTATCAGGCTGCTCAACACTGGGCATAACATGGACTTTCTCAGAGCAGCCCCTCTGTGGTAACACCTTGTTTAAGGAAATCCTTAGCTATGGGATCACTAAGTTAGTTTTTTTTGTGGGTTTGGGTTTTTTTTTTTTTTGTTTGGTTTTTCTGTGTCATTTGCACTGACACAGAAAGGGCCTACCCAGATGTGTGTAGGGACTAGGAGACAGAAGGACTTTGTGGAATTTGAAAGAAAGATACAAGATCCTGGCATGAAAATGCATTGCTATGTCTTGCATCCTGGAAACCAATGTGAGAAATATTTCGGATTTTGATGGAGATTGTGGCAGTACCCAGAGGTGTGTGAAACTGAAATGGGAACTGTTCTTCTTTAGTCCTTCTTTAATGTAAGGCGTTCATGAGGTTTGCTTCTCTAAAGGGTGGGTACATCATTTATGTGGTGGGGAGAAGGGACAAGGCAGGGAACTTGGTGCTTATTTGTCTGAAGTGGCTTTCCCAGCCAGCATTTCATACAAGTTTCTGGGGAGGAGGAAGATAATGTTTTCTGTAGGAGTGTCATTCCCCTCTGTTTATAATGAGAAGGAAAGTATTTTTTTTTTTTAAGAAATATTGCTTATTGGTTTATAACCTTAATACTGTCTGTGTATTTTTCTTTTTTGTCTGTTTTCCTGATGAAATTCCTCTGAGTGCTCTTTGTTATCCTTACAGGTCCCTAGGTGCTCTGTGCTCTCTGGGTCTTGGCTGTTTTCCTTGAAGTGTGCTCTGACAGAACATGATCTTCAGGAACATTGCAGCTTTTAATTTTGCCTTTTCTTGCACCTTTCCATGAGGTGCTAAAGGACTGAAATGCAATCACTGAACCTTGATAGTTTTTCCCTTTCACCCACCGTACTTTGAAAGCAAATTGGTTACTAAAAATGTGCTTGGGCAAGTGAAGGATATACAGAAAAGTGGAAGAGAGATCCCAATATATCGTATGGCCTGTAGAGGACAGGGGTTATTTACAAGTGTCTTTGGAGCAGGTGAGATATGGCCCTGTCTCAGCCAGCAAGATAACACCAGGAAGATAACACCAGGATGATAGTGTTTTGTGTAGTCAGTGCAGGCGTGCAGCTTGGCAGCCTGTTAGCAAGGTTTTGAGTCAGTTTGAAAAGTTCTGTCTGGATTATTTAGTGAGTGAATTTACTGAAGACAGAGCCTTCAGCTCCTGGGAGAGAAGGAAGAGCCCAGACGAGTCGCTGCTGTAAATCTGTGCTTGCCAGTCACTGGCAAGAGCTCCTGTTTCTGGCTTCCCTGCCCATGACAAACCACCTGTTTGGTCCCAGTACTGCAGTGCTGGGTGGGTGCTTGGGCTGCTTTGTGCTGTAATACATAGCACAGAGCAGTAAAGTTAATAAGAAGGAGTTCTAATAGCAGCACTGAGCTATAAGCTGATGCCTTGGAGAGCCATATATAACGCTCAGCAGAGCACAGCCTTCTGAGAGCCTTAATGTGGAAAATGCCACATCAAATAGAAGGCACATGCCAGGCTCTAGACCAGAGGTGTAAGGTAGGGTATTTGGGAAGAGCTGGCTGAGGATCAAGCCTCTGTTAGCTGTAAGATGTTTTAAGTGAGGGAATGGACCTAATTTCTAGAGAACTTGAAGATCCTTCAGTTGGAGATGTGGCTGGTTAGCCATTCTGCAAATCAGATCCATGACGTTTTTCAGTTAGGCTTTATTCGTTCAGTCTGTCCTTAAAACTCACTGGGTGAAAAGGCAGGAAAGCTACTCAGACAATTAAGGAACTTTAGGAGGTAGGATTTCACCTTCAGACCAAGTGGAAAGAATGCCATCATCTTCATCTGCTACTGGCTTTTAGTACTGCTGATACTCCTGTAGACTGGTAGGCCAAGTGTTGACAGCCTGTTTGTAGAATTCTAGGACTGGAGAAAAGAATCCCTTCTGTACCTGAAATTGGGGTGTTTGTGAATTTTTGAAAAAATACGTAGTCTTTTTTCAGTATGTTCCTTTCTTGAATCCACTTGGTGCATCTGGCATGTCTCATTGTCATTGATTCAACCAGAAGCATCAAAACCAGCAATTTCAAGCTTGACTTCAGTGCTTCCCAGTGCTGAACCCAGGATCTGTGCATACGTCATGGCTTACAGTAGGTATGGGCAATCCTTCCTAATGCTGATCTTAAAAGGATGTATTACCACCCCAGATCAAATCAGCGTTTTTCAGGTAAAGAGGAGTTCATACTTCAGAGCAACACACAGTCTGGCAGCCAGGTTGGTGGGTCTGAATTTTGAATAAAAAAATTCAGGCCTTTCTTCTCTCTGATTTAATCCTGAAAATTAAACTATCATTCTGTTTTTCCCTAATGTTAAGGTTGTTTGCTATTTTGGGGTGGAGATGTACATGAGGGTTCACTCTGGACTCAGCCTCATCTTACAGTGTTTTACAATTGCAGTTAGATGGGTTATGGTATTTGAGGTAAACTGTTGTAAAAACATATGTGCATTCTTAGCTTGCAACAAATTTCAGTAATTTAATGATGCGTAAGACAGCTCCAGCATAGAGAAGACACCCTATTGAAAACAGTAAATCAAGCTCTGCAAGCATGATAGCTGAATTGGAGTTTGAGCTATTCTATTGTCTTTACATTCTGCTGCGTTTCTGATATGTACATACACAGGCATATAAAATACTTGCATTTGTAGTTTTGCAGTTCAGTGTGTTGCTTAGAGCAGCACTACATTTTAAGAAAACTGCAGATTTTGATATCTTCACAAGATTGGGCCAGCCATCACAAATAATGTTAGTTTTGCTTCATCAAATTTTCTTCAATACGTTCTTTCTTGTTAAAACAGATTATCTTCATAAACCACATCTTGTAAAAAGACTAAATACCTGAATAGTGACAAAATCTGTTTCCCATTCACCACTGTCTGAGGACTCAGGGATGGAGTAATGTTGGGGGGGAACTCTTTTTCCTGGTTCTGCATTGAATGCTTCTAGCGTTATCCATATCCCAGCAGAGTGGACAAGGGAGAAATCTCAGCAAAGGCACTGTGATATAAGAAGGCATCTTGAACTGTGCTCACCCTTAAATTCTAGTTTCTTTTATGGAATACCAATGTTAAACACCAATCCCAATTCACTCTGACAGATAAGGTTTAACTGATGGGCTCTCTGGATAAGAGATTGGTACTCATATTATCTCTGGCTTCAGAGCATGGTCAGCTACTTCCTTTTCTCACACCTTCAGCTTTTTGTATTCTCTTTGTATCTTAGACTACCGGTTCACAAAGTCCTTCTATCTTTTACCTTTCAACTACACACGGCAATATTGCTTAAAATTCCAGTCTTTCATATTCCATGAGCCTCTGGGAAGTCAATAAATGTCAAAGAAATGCTGGATTATATATGTATTTATTAGGTCTATGCTACATTTCTGAGAAGACCTTGTGGCATTTAGTCATCCCATCCTTAAAAGACATAACACAGGGTAACACACTGTAAGTGTATCAAAAGAATTTTGACATTTCCCACAGTACAATAAATCTGCATCATTCTTGAGATGTTATTGTGTTGATGAAGAAGGAAATGCTTTTTCGTTTCCTTTGCCAAATGACTTGCTCAGTGTTCTTTTTCCTTGTGTGCCTTTTTTTTTTTAATTTCCAGAATCCATAATCAAATGTTTAGTGCAAAGGAACCAGGCTGGTCTTAGACTTGGCATGTTTTATGCAATAATTTTTCTCTGAATCAGTTCCAAGTCATGAGTGCTCTCTCATAACATACCCAAAGACAAGAATCTCCTCGGGATGATGCTTAAACCTTTCCATAGGATTCAGGTAAAGATTTAGAGCTGTAGCATTGATGATAGTGTCTTTCTAGCTGCACAGTTGGTATTCTGTAATGAACTGCACTTCCTGCTGATACTGTTTGACCAGGAACTCTCTGTCACTAAGCTTTGGCTAGTTATGGGTAGGGTCAGCACCATCTACCCCATTGTGCTTGAATCATCTGGTGCAGACAGCAGTTTTCTCTTAAATCTGTGTGTCCCACCCATCGACGTGATGAGCTGTCTATTGTCATGTCCTGTGATGATCTTTCTGGAAGTCACACAGCTTCGGCAGCCTTTGAAATGGAAATCATTTGCAGAGACTAGAAAATCCAACCCTGATATCAGCTGTCCTAGGGGTTCCCTTCTCCCTTTTCCACTCCTTCCCCTCCCCCCCCCAACTTCTGTGTGCCCCTTGTTTTGACCTTGGGCTGTATTTCAGAGTTCAGATGATTTTGCTTATGGGCTGTTTTTCAATTTACAAGGAAAAGACAAGCTGACACTTTGTTAGTGGTGTTTAGTTATCATCTAGTCTGGTAAATGAAAGAGAAAGGCCGAATCTGTAACTTTCATGGTTCTGCACTAAGATTTCAGATCAGCGCGAAAAGACAAGAGACTGCACAGAAACACAAATATGTGGTAAGCATAAATAAAAAGTCACCAGCATAAAATAAAAAGTCACCATCCACAGTTTTGCAACAAACAGAAAGGCAAGTCATGCATAGCATGCAGGACTTGAGAAGATTGACCAAGGACACTGTTGTCAAATTCTTTTCCTTTAATGAAAAGCTAATATGTGATTGTTATTACCCTGTCAGGGAAGACTGCTTTCTAAATCTTATCTGCGTTCAGTAAACATCCCAATATGTGGCCTATCATCCATAAAGGAACAAAAGGTTGTGTGGATGCCTGGATTCAAATCAGTAGTTCATGGGCATTCAAATATTTCAAACACATTGTGCTCAGATTACTGAGGCATGTCTTCTGAAATCCAGTATTTGCTGTGCATGATATTTAAAGCTGGTAAACTGGTAATACTCATTTAATGAATTCTAATCACTTCTTTATATGCCTAATCTGTCAATAGGCCCTGTTTTCTCTATGCATTTGTCCATTGATCTGTTTGCGTGAACAGCTTTCACTCTGTTATTTACAAATCATTCTCTGTGTTGCTCTGCTTTTGGAAAGTGCTCACAGCTGAGTGGACAAGATGATGGCTTTGATCAGGTAATCAATGGCAAGGTTGTTTATGCCTAACAAGAAATAAATCAAAGGCATTTTCAAATGGTCCGATGGACATTACTGGCCATTGGCATTGTGGTGGCATGTTTATTTTCTGCAGCCACTTACACGCACAAATACATCACTCATGGCTACTCGTTAAAGTAATAGGAAAAGCTGACATAATGCTAGAAATGAACAAATATCCGCTAATGCTTTATTGTCGTTCTGTACTATTTTTAAGGCTTCTGGATGAGTGTTGGTTGCTTTGCAGGCCAGACAGGCACATAAGTACAGATTGCCCAGATGATTTTGCAATGAAGCATAGTGTAAGTAACATCTGGGGCATCAAGGAAGAGAACTGTAAAGGGGAATGAAGGTTACCTCTGAGATATTGTTCAGGTAGGTTCACAGCTTGATGGCTTACTCACTTGGGTACAAGTGCATTCACCTAAGTGTGCATAAATTCTTATTACTTTTTTAATGCGTCAATTTAGGAGTAAGCCCAAGAATTCAAAGATCAATTATTTGTGTTTTTTATTACTCTAGGAAATAAATAAAATGGCTGCCAACATCATCGGGGTACCATTTTATTGACTATAAAGATGAAGTGCTATAGGATCTGCAAGCAGGTGATAATTTTTGGCAACACAGGCCTGCAGTCACCTGGGAAAGGAGTTTATTACTGACAGAATTTTTATTATGCTGGCTGTAAGTTTATTAAGCACTATACTGAGTAATTTCTGTCAGCATATTGCATCATTTTCTGAGCCATATAATAATATTACTTTGAACTTCTATAGTACCTTCCATTTCTGTAGCTTCCTAAAAAGTTATACCCATGTTAATTGCCATGGCACCTCAGAGAGAAAAAGAAATGTTCTCCTCCTCCTGGGATAATCAGTATTACTTTTAGCCCTGAAAGTGAAGGGAAATGAAAGGCTCAAAATCAATCTGAGAGTTAGTCAGGGCTGGGCTTACAAAGGAGGAACATGTTGTGTTTTAGCTGTTTGATAGGTCTCAAAGCAGCTGGTCTTGGCCAAGCTTCCTGCGTGAGAGTTAGTAACCCCCTTTTGCCTCAGTTCTGCAGATGTGGCTGTATTGTCAGCACCTAGTCTTCATCTTTGCTTTCCTAGGAGCTGGTTCTTTGGGGCAGTATGCTTTCTGGAGTGTATTTTGCTCATTGCAGGTGGCTGAGTTCTTTGGGACACTATGCTAATCACAAAAAATCCCAAACCCTCCTAAAATAACAATATGTATGTAAGAGAGTGTCATTTTTCCTTACACAACAATAATACAACTTTCCCTGCATAGTACTGCACGAACGTAGCTCCTCCTGCAACAGCTTATGGATGTAGCTGAGGGTGAAGCCAAGTGTCTTCGATTATCTCAGAGTATGCCCTGAGCACCAGCACCCAGGGACCCTGAGCTCATCAGTCTTCATAAGCAAGCCAGAACTTGGACAGGAAACCTCTGAGGGAAACCCAGGATGCTGCAGGCCACTGAGGTGGAGATTTTTCTCAGCGGCCCATGCATCAGCAAAGGTACACAGTGATGTTAGGATGCATGGTGCTTCCTCAATAACTGCTCTTAGATGTGGTATGAGGTAAGTTCGTAGTACTTAATTAGGCAGTGTCAGGCTTTGCAACACTAAGGCAGTCAGCCCTATAACCTGTAATAATGTGCACTGTGCTCTGCCTACATGTACTGGTTTCTGATTACTGATACACAATTGTTTTCTGCATTGCTGTTCCTCTGCGGTGTGACTGTTTCAGCAGCAGATGTAGTGAGCAGGAACTATTTCATATGGAGTACTTGGATTACATGTGTGATATGCAGTAACTGCTTTGTGATGCTTTGTTCCAAACTATAGAAACAACCCACCTGTTTCAGGATGAAACAATCTCACTTGCTCTCTTCATGGCAGAGCAGGTGATGGAGCACAGAGGAAAAAAAACAGCGTCCACTTCTGCATCCTTCTTATCCTGTTGCTATAGGAGCTGGAGGCAAGGTTTCTGCAGAAGAGAACTAGCTCTGTCCAGCCTGGAGCAGCAGATCTGTTTGCTGCTGCCTGTGTGAATGTCCTGGCTCCCTGCCTGGGATGAACAGATACAGCTGGGGGCTCTCAGCATCATTGCCTGCCTTTCCCATGTAAGCACTTCTGCTGCTCGCAGAGCCTTCTACTCCTGCTACAGCGACAAGAGGATTAGAGTTTGACTTCTGTTTACCATAGGAATCTTTAAACCACTGCCCCCCTGTAGAAATGAATCCGAGAAAACATGTGTTCCTTTCTTCCTTCAACTGAGCCCCTTCAGCCTTTGTAATGGACTTAGAGCTGTAAGCACCTCAGTGGGACCAGTTCTGTGCTGGCACTTGCCCTAAGCCGCTCAGCAGAAAACCATCTTTATAAAAGGGTCACTGACACCCTTGTGCCTCCTCTTTAGTCAGCACTGTAAGGGTGACCTGCCGAATCAGATTTCTCCTCTTTTCCCTATCTTTATTCAAGGGCACAAAAAACTCAAAAGGCTTTTATTGTGAATAAATAAATAAATAAATAAAAATTCCCCTACATTTCCACCTCTGTCAATGCTGGGAATATCAAAATTAGGTTTTCTGGTTTGACTGGAGATTCACCTGGAGGGTAAGGAATTGATGAGCAGGGTTCAAACAGTCCTGAGAACAGGAAGAATTGAAGTGGTAAGATATGGTTCTCTAATGAAGAGTTCCTCATTTTCATGATTTTGACTTCCAGGACACTTTCTCAAGAGTGTTGTTGAAACCCCTTTTACATGAACAGAGGAGCCAGCAGCTTCTGTTCTGCCCTGTGATATCAGAGTGATAGGGAAATCTTAAGTACTTTGAAAAATTAGGTCAGCTTTGATTAAAGAGCTATTTGTAGAATTAATCAAAAGGATAGGTTGAGCATCCACAACTCAAGCAGACTTGAGGAAGAGTTTTGAGATGAGCAGCACTTCAGAATGAGATCATATCAAGCTGTAATGACTATCTTGCATCAGACCGACTCCTTGCTCTTTTGGCATCTTTAACCTGCCTATTCTACCTTTTTATCTATTTTTATTCTATAGAGGACTATTGCAAAACTTGCATGAAAATATTTTTTTTACTTTTGTTAGGTCTTGTAAAAGAAGTGCATGTGTTTAACATTGCCACAAAAGAGAGAGGAAAAAGGCAGTAGGACCTGGTGTTTATCCATCAAAACAAAGAACATAAGCAAATTCCAGAGAGAGCTGTTCCAATTAATAGTCCTGCTTTTCACAGAAGGCAGAATTCACCAGCTTAGCAAAAGGGGAAACACTCTTGGCAGATCACTGTTGAAGGAGATTGAGCTGAGCCTTGAGGATGAAACACCTACATTGATGAGAAATAGGTTAAGTTATGCTCTGCTTTTCAATTATGTTAGAGCTGTAGGTGCTGAAGCCTGCTCATTAGCTGAGGCTATAAAATGCCACATTATTGTGTCATTATTCTTTCAAATATTTGCCTGGTGGTCTTGTAAGACATTCAGCTCTCGATGCTTTAAATTCCCAGTGGTTCTATCAAAGGGAGCTTTCTGTTTGGCTCCATGCTAAGAAATGTCAAACCCCCAACTGTTACCTCTCCTCCTGTTAAAGCAGTGCGTAGTACTAACCTTTTGTTGCCTGGTTCTTATGAGGGCAAACCCCATGTCCTACTCATCCTCCTGTTGACCATCAAATCTGAGCTGACTCTGAGGGATCATTTCTAGGTAGCCCTCCAGGTTAGTCTGTTAGTCTTACTCCTCCCTGAACTCTCCAGCCACCTGAGGCTATTACCAGAGTCAGTTTTTCTCCACAAAATGGGCGTGTGGCAGCTTGGCTTAATTTCAGAGCCTGAGCTATTGCTTTATTAATCAAACAGTAACTTTGCCACTTGTCTAAGTCAACCTCCATTACTCTTTCAGCACTTTTCTTACCCAAAACCATCCTTGAACTATCACATTTTGCTTTGCTAGTCACAGGGCTTAGGATTTAGTATTTTGTTGTTGCTTGTGCTTGAAATCACTTTCAATGCTCTTTGCAGAATGTGCTTTACAGCAATGCAATTTTTGAATTCATTTTGGAAGTTTAATTTTTGTCTTCCCCTTCAGTTCTGGCATCAGTCCGAGTTGTGTAGGGGCAGCATAGAGGAGTTAGGAGAGATGGGACAAAGTGTGTCAGTAGACTATTTGTAACTTAATAAGAATCAAGAATATAGTTCAATTTATAATTTAAATGAAAAAAAAATAAATTGTCTGCAGGGATTAACATGCAGAGATTTTCTAACCTATGTGCTTGTACATACTCATAGTGAATTACTGTTATTTTTAAATCTAGGAGGGAGGGAAACACAGCATTTCCCTTTCTACTCTGAGTCTCTGCAAATACAAACAAGCTAGTAGGACAGACACACATGCCATGAGAGGTGCCTAGAGATATCTATTTTGATAGCTACAGTGCTTGCAGTGCTTTGTCTCAGAAGCAGTGTTAGTATGCAAGGCAAACCATATAGCTGGTTTCACTCATCTTGCCTCTGAGCCATTCAGTGCCTTCTGTGGAAATGTTTTGAATAGAAGATGTGGCAACAGCCTTACGAATTGAAGACAGAATTTAAATGTATCCTCAGGGACATCTGTATGCCAGGCTTGTACCACTTCGGATTCAGAAAATGGGCTCCCTTATTTCCAGAGCAGCAAGCCCACCCAGCCCAGTGGCTGTACAAACATCCTGGTTTAGGGGGTCATTTTTTCTTGCAGGCAGATCTTGTATCATCTGTCTAAACTATGGGTACCATTAGTCCTGTAATTCAGGTGGTCGATGTCCCAAGCCTGTCAGTGTGTAAGAGGTATTTTGACAGTGTCCTTAATAATTTGCTTTAACTTTTGGTCAGCCCTGAAGTGGGCAGACAGTTGGACTTAATGATTGTTGTATGTCCTTTCCAACTGAAATATTCTTTTCTAATTTGGCTTTGAGTTTATTTCACATTTTTCCTTCTTTTCAGAATTCTCATGTCTCTCTGTTTCAGATAAATCATTTTATAGTACGGTTCTAGAAACAAGTCCAGACAGGTTTGTTACATATCATTATAGTTATTGACAGTAGATGCAACTCCCTCCCTTAAAAGTTGAAGTCTAGGTTACAAATTCAGTCTGTTTTGAGAGCTGTTTTTTCTTCAATTTTGAGGGTTCAGTCATACCATATTCTATTATTAGTGTAAGCTGTATGTTTGCAAAGAAATATGTAGATGTAATTGAAGAGAAGAAGAGCAATGGGAATAATCAACAGCCTAGAGAAACACGGGTTGTGAGTTAAAAAATGAATGTGTTCCTGTTTGATCTTTTAATATACGTAAAAGGCTTCTGCAAAGAGGAAGGCAGTAATTCATTTTCCATGCCCAGGGCACAAGTAGTTATGATTTTAAGCCTCAATTCAGTGTCTCTCTGAGCATTCTCCATTGCCTTGTATTTCTTTCAAGTGACTGATTAGTCACCTATTTGCTATTCTCATAAAATGTGCTCTAGTCAGTGTGATTTCTACTTGTGAACACTGTGACTCTCCAGGCAGTGGTGCTGTGGGGCAGTTCTCTGCTTTAAATGAAAGTGGGGCAAAAATCTGGTGTAGGTTCAGCATGGAGCCTGGCAGCAGAGCCTGGGAAGAACCTTAGATCTGTGAATCAAGGAAGACACTGATACAGAAGAGAGGCAAATGTGAGCCTGCAAATGAAATCACTATTCAGGAGTCTCTTACTTCTGAAAGCCTGACTTCAGCATCTTCCTCTTTCCCTCTTCATGACCTCACTGATAACAATCATATGGCCTAACTCTCGTGACCCAAATCATGACCTGAGTACTCCTGTTCCATGGTCTGTAGTGGGTCAGAAAACAGTTGAGCTATCTGCTCTGATAGTAACACAAATGTTATCTGTGACTGCGGGAAACTTTATACTGTTTTGCAATCTGCTGGACATCCTGCTTGGAAGGAGGAGTAATTTTTCAGCTGCAGGGAAACCATGAAAAGGAAATCTTTTGTTGCTGTTTGACTGATTTTTCGCACTGACAAATGGAAACAATCAATGGAAGTTACCAGCCTAGGAAAGTCTATCTTCACTTTTTCCCACGTGAAAAATTCCCCAGTCTAGAATAAGATCAATTCTATCATGAGGCTGAACTAGAATTTAGATATTAGCATTAAAAAGGTGGTCTCTCCTCTCTGATCTCATCACATTTTACAGTGTGCCATGAATGCAGAAGCTGAGTGTTGCTGTCACTAAGCAGACCTACTTCATACAGATTCCAAGACTTGAAATCAGAGCTGTCTGGATAATGCTGATATCACTTTAAGTCTCTGAGAACCTACTTGGTGTGACAGACTACAGATTGATTCATGTGGTCATATCTGCCACACCTGCAGTCTTAATTTTGAATCTTTTGGGTTTTTTCTCCATTTAAAAAGGTGGCATTAATGTTGGGTGTACGTTTAATGGTCCTACTTGGGCTTCACATTCATCCGGTAACATATGGCAAAAACCAAAAGCTATAAAGGAAAGTGAGCTAAAGATGTATGATTGCTTCTCTAATAAATGTCATCCCCAAAACCACAGGATCTTCCATAACAATCATTCCATCTGCTGTAGTATGGAAAATACTCTCTTAGGCTGCATTTCCCCCATAATAATGATGCAGGTAGTATTTCCTTGGCTGAGGCTTCAGCTCCCGTTTCATTTCCTCTCCATCCCAGTCCCTGGATCTATCCCCACATGGCTCACAATCCTGCATGTCTGGCACTGGTGTGCATCTGCTGCTCTCTTCTTTCTCAGCCGAAGGATTGGGGGAAGGGAGGTGTCTGTTCTAAATGATCATTTCTTTTGCTTTTTCCTTGTTCTAAAAAAGAGGCGGTATTTGTTCAGAAGCCAATGGGAACTGAAGACTCTTCCAGACAGGAAGGAATACCCAAGCAGATTTTATAGCATAAAGAACTAGGCCAGGAGACTTAGATCCTTTGTCACACAGTGGGTACTTGGATTTTTGAATTCACTGTTAGCACTCAGTAACTTTGTTTGATCTCGTTATACTGTTATGCAGATGATGCATTTCACCAAATTGTGATCCCTGTTGATTTTATGCCAGAATTAACCAAAAGCTTGTTGCAGCCTGATAGCCCATTGGTCCTTAGGCCAACACTTCATTGTGTAATCGTGGTTGAGGTAGAAGAGAGTGTAGGTGAAGGGGCCTGAAAACCATGCCAGAGGAACCATAGGGCAGTATTGACTACAGGCCTGTGCTCTGCAGCTCATGATTCAACTGGAGCCTCATGCTGGGAGATCAGGCTTCAGTCTCAGTTGAAGTAGCTATAAGTTCTGTATACAGGAACTAGAGAAAGCAAATACATCTTCATCATATCCATATAAACTTAACCCCCCCCAAGTTTCCAGGTTTTGCATGTGGTTGATTGGAAGCATAAACCCAGAAGAATCCTGGGGAAAAAAACACTTTAGTTATACATAATACCTTTGCAATCCTATAGCTTCAGGCATGTCTGCCTTCCTGCTCTATTCTGCCTCTTTGTTTTAGAGAGAAATGGCTCATTTTCTAGATCAGTGGTAAACAGAGCTGATGACTGAAGCAGGGATGGTTTTAGCCATAATAAGTACCCTGTAAAAAGAATGATCCACAAGAATGATTTTGGTTACTGTTGTATTTGAATTCCTGCAGCACATAAAGTAGTTTGGAACTTCCTTTGCAGACAGACAGACCTGTCACAAATCTAATCCAGAATCTTTGCTGGGTCTGATAGCTTATTTTAAGATATACAATAGTTTGGTTATCTTTTTCTGTTTCATCTTTTCCTGTTTTGCTCTGGCACTTAGTTTGTGCTGGTGTGGAAAGCACTGATATTTTCATTGCAAGCAGGGGCAGTGAAAGGGAGAAGTCTCGTACAAGTCCTCCTCCCTAGAGATGCAGAAACTGGGTCAAAGCCCAGAGGTAGGTATGAGTACCCAAGTATACTCATGCTAGGCACCAATCTGACATGAAAGCCCCGCAAAGAATTGCTGTGCTGCTTTTTGCTACAGTAAGGAAGGATCACAGAAGTTTTCATCAGAAGCTAAGTGGTGCTCTTCAGGCGCAATTCTAGACATTGAAGAAATGTGTCTGCTTGTTTGAGAGTTTTGGGAAGTTTCATGCTTGAGAAGCCATGAGAAACAGCACCTTGACTCTGTATACTGCTGTTCACTCTCTGCATGCTCCAATTAAATGGGAAAGCAACTGACAATCAAATTCGGTCTTACAAAATATTAACTGTCCCCATAAAGGTACTCAAAGAAAGAGAACCTCTGATTTGTAACCCTGCCTAAGATAGCCTTAGATGATCACTGTCCATTTTAGTTTTTGGTTTACTCCTTTTCTATGACAATTTTCTGTTTCAATACACTAAACCCAAATGAAAATGTATTCTTCATAGTACAGATAAGTAATTACATTAAAATAAACTTACCTTAAACCAACTTTAATGGAATAAATGCACAAAGAAACCATTCTGACATGGGCATGAGTGAAAAATATATTTTTAATCAGACATCACCTACACACAGAGAGGTGTCACTCCTTTGTACTTACTGAGAGCCATGCATGCTGTACCGTAATCATGTAAGATTTCTGGGGGGTAGAAGTGTCCTGTTGAGCATCACCTTTACTCCATCTAATTTCCCTGGTCTTCTCCAGCCTGTATTATTTTCCTAAGTAGAAGGAAACAATTTGCTTGCTAACAATATACTGGTTTAAATAGACCTTCAGGTATAGATTTTCTGGAAACCAAGAAACCAGCCTGGCTTATCTGTTGGCTTTTAATTCTGAAATTTATTAGCTCTCCACATCCATTGCATATACAAGCACAGTCTTAATTGCTCCATTTTTATTCTCACAAAAAATGCAGTAAAAATGGTTGTGCTTCAAACATTAAGAGGCAATGTAGTAGCTGTAGGAGAAAAGTATTCAAAAGACATTAAATTAGTGCTTAAAAAGAGTTTCAAGATGTTCATCAGAATGTGTTTTGAATTTGAAAGGCTGGGTGTCCCAAGAATTCTTAAAGGAGACATCTAATAGGAACAATTTTTTTCTAAAATCCTTGAGCTTTCTGTAAGACATTTTCCCCATTCCTCCTCCCCTTCTGAGATTTTCAGAACTGTGAAAACAATATTTTTTAACTTCAATTATAGTGCTAGTTGAGAATGTGCTCTGTTATTTTGGCTACATTACCAGCTCACACACTGTTTATAGCTCTCTGAAAAGCCATTTTAATAAGGTCAGATTTGCAATTTAAATTAACTTTAATATTTCTTGCAAACTCCAGTTCTGTTTGTTTATGCAAAGGGTAAACATAGTGGAAATTTATTGTTTTAAGAGTACATTCCTTTGTTTTATTTTCAAATTGGTACATGTCAGGCAATAAACAGTCTTGTCATATATTTTCTTGTGCAAAAAGGAAGAAAACTTATTTCTTCTTTGCAGGGGCAAAAGAAAAGAACAAGGGAAAGTGGGAAAGAATGAAATCAGTTCTTCAAAATGGAAATTTCATCTGGAGAAACAATTCACAATGAGCAATTTATTTTACAAATTAAGACCCTTTTCCTGTTGCATATTTTTTTTTTTTTTTTCTAGGGGACTGCTGCTTTAAATGGATTTGACTATTAGCATTTCTTAAATCTTTTGTAAAAACAAAAATCTGCCCTTGGATAGCTTGTGACTACTCACTGGGAATTTTTATTCCTAGGCTGGAGCTAAATCTTAAAATCCAAATTGGCAAGTAGGTCATCTACACTATGATATAATCAGATAAAATTTCCTTTTTTTTTTTTTTTTAAATTAGATGACCTGAACTTTTTCTTCCATCAGAACAAAATATTTCATCCCTTTCTATATCACCTGTAGATATTTTCAAAATGGGATATTTTAATAGCTAATGCTGAATTCTTCACAGAAGACATGACTAGGAAGCTTGAATATGAAACAAATTCAGTTTTGCAATCAAATAAATTTTGAAGTTAAGATATGCTTTCTTTTTCTCTCTCCAGACATGCATGAATATCCTCCACGTGTATCACCTGTCATGTGGCAGACTGCCAGGAGGGATGTGAACACCACCAGAAGAATTTCTGATGAGAAGTTCCTGAAACAGTGTGAAATAGTTGTTTTCATTTTTCACTATGTTGAGCAGTTAATATTTGATGTTGCCTGGTTTCTATAAAACTTTCATAACTCTCTTGCTATAGATCATAGGGATGGCTTAATTCCTACTGCTTAGACAGTGGAGTAACTGCATCATCTCACTGCAAGTTTATTTTCTGAGTGCTAGCAAAAGACATGAAAGACATTCTTGGCTGGATGTTCAGAGACCTAGATCTCCAGTTGCAGGATTTTGATGCCTCTCACCTGATTTTCACACACTTATGAAAGCTGTCCCTGAAGACAAAAGCCACTGTTGCTAAAGAACATTGTTTACAGATATGCAATTGTGGGCAGATTTGAAGTGACAGGGTCTTACTACATGGATATTAGCAGGTGGGCAGGTAGGTGTGATAAATGCACCCATGCTCAGTGGGCTGCTGCCATTCCTGCATTCTGTTGGATCCAGCGTAACTCTGTATCTTCTTCAGCTCTTTGCTTCCTTGCACAGGTAGATAAGGACCTCTCTCTGCTTTCTGCCTAATGGGCCTCCTGGTAGAGGTGGCAGTCAAGTCTGCTGGGCTCAGGCACTTCCTGCTCTTCTGAGACTGCCAGTGGTGGGGCCATGCAATGTGTGTGACTTTTGTGCTTGTGGACATTTGTTTGCTGAGCTTACCCTACACTCTTCTCATAAGGGGGATGTTGTTAGTGAAGCTACTTATGAAAGGACCCGTGATGTGCCTGGATATTTCAGTAATACTGGCTTTATGGTTGGTTTTCTGGGTTTGGTTTGGTTTGGTTTTTTTTCATGCCTGCCTGCTTGCCATTTTTTAAAACAGAGATAAGCACAGACCACCTCTTGTGAGGTTATCAGTAAGGATGTGAAAAGTGCAGCACCCTTTCTAGGCAGGAGGACAAAGCTTGAGAAGCTGAAAGAAAAACAGGATGCTAACAGCAGATTTATTTCTCACAAAGGTTATTCTGTTGTTTTTAAGAAGGGAATTTCAACTTGCTTAAAAGAAACACAGCTCTTGAAAAACATTTCTCTCTAGCAGCAGCAGAAAGAAAGGCAAGCAGGCATGGAGCAGGACTTTGAAGGCTGTGATAGCCCTTGCCCTGCTGTGTCCTAACTTGTCTGGAAATGGCAGAGGCATGGATGTTAGTGAGGGCAGAGATTATTCTTGTGGCTATTAAAAATTAAGATATTTTCAGTCTATGAGAAGACCTGAGCAGGACATTTTTAACAAAATATCTTTTGTTAGAGAACTCAGTATAAAACTGAAGTTCTTAATACAAATACATGAACTTTTACTAAATTGCTTTCTCGAGAAAATTTCTGATGTGGAATCTGAGTCAGACCACAGTAGAACAGTGAACTGCCAACCCTTGTCATATAATCATGGACTCATAGAATGAATAGGGTCGGGAAGGACCTTAGTTCCAACACAGACAGGACACCACACACTAGGTCATGTCACCTAAGGTTCTGTCCAACCTGGCCTTGAACACCGTCAGGGATGGAGCATTTACGCTTCTTTGGGCAACCTGCTCCAGTGCCTCACCACTCTCACAGTAAAGAACTTCTTCCTTATATCCAACCTAAACTTCCCTTGTTTAAGTAAGTTTAAACTGATTTCCTCTTGTTCAATTGCTACAGTCCATGACGAAAATTCCCTCCCCGATGTCTTTGTTCAGATCCTTGTTCAGATACTGGAAGGCTGCTCTGAGGTCTCCATGCAGCCTTCTCTTCTCCAGGCTGAACAGTCCCAACTTTCTCAGCCTGTCCTCATGTGAGAGGTGCTCCAGTCCCCTGATCCTCTTCGTCACCCTCCTCTGGACTTGTTCCAGCAGTTCTATGCGCTTTTTATGTCGAGGACACCAGAACTGCACACAATACTCCAAGTGAGGTCTCACAAGAGCAGAGTAGAGGGGCAGCATCACCTCCCTCGACCGGCTGGTCACACTCCTTTTGATGCAGCTCAGGATGTGGTTGGCTTTCTGGGCTGTGAGCACACACTACAGGCTTATGTTAAGTTTACCATCAACCAACACCCCCAAGTCCTTCTCTGCAGGGCTGATCTGAATCTCTTCTCTGCCCAACCTGTAGCTGTGTCTGTGATTGCCCTTACCCAGGTATAAGACCTTGTACTTCACGTTGTTGAACTTCATGAAGTTGCCACTAACCCATCTCACAAGCATGTCAAAGTCCATCTGGATGGCATTCCTTCCCTCCAGTGTATTAACTGAACCACGCAGCTTGGTGTCACTGGCAAACTTGCTGAGGGCGCACTCAATCCATGTCAACGACAAAGATATCGAACAGGGTCAGTCATGACACCAGCTCCTGAGTGACATCACTTGTTACCCGTCTCCGTTTGGAATTTGAGCCAATAACTGTAACTCTTTGCATGCAGCCATCCAGCCAATTCTTTGTGTCACTGTCGGTGTGACCAGTATCTTGTCGCTTAGGATGTACACAAGCCTAAGTTTGAAGTTCTCACAGAACAGCTGAGCTATCTTATAAATACCCGGATGTTTCGGAGAAGTACGCTGTTTACATGAAAAAACCAGCTACAAGATAATCTAAACCGTAACTTTCTTCCATCTAAAATAATTAAATGTCCACATCTTCTCTCGATATGCAATGAAAACTCTTTTTGAAACCCTGGCTGTTTGGCAGAGTAGTATTGTTTTCTTATCAATCTTAAATACAAGCTGCCTCCACAGAGTTTCCTTCTGCTGTCACTAGAGAGAAAAATTAGGTGAGTAAGAAAGATAAATTTCCCAACAGACTGTCTGGGAGTTTAACACAAGCTTATGGGAGAAGAAGATGATTTCTTCCCTGGGGCTTCTGCTCTTTGAAGAAGTACCACTTTTCTGGTTTTCACATGCTACACCTGGTGCATCAGAATTTGCTGCCATGTACCTTTGTATCTTCTTAATGGAGCATGGCAATTGTGTTCCTGGCTGAGTTTATTAATATATTTTATAATTATCCATGCCATTTTTCTTCTCTGCTCCATCTAGCTGCGCATTGCTTAAGGCTACGGCACTGAAGTTTTCACCTGGTGGATTCTATCTGTTTGTTGTCAGTATCATTGTAGGATATATTTAATAATTTGTTCAGACTTTGGAGGTTGAAGAGAGAGGTTAATCCCATTTAAAGTGTAACATCTGTCTAAGCATTTAAAATCCAATTTAACAGCTCCACGAGCTGACTCCTTCTGTGTACACAAATAGGAAAAAATAGTTACGTTACACAAGATGTCTTGATGAAACATTACCCACGGTCCCCTCCACCCTTAATAACGCAGTGGGAAGTGATAGGTTGGGTTCTGGGATGCTGTTACAGTGCAAACATCATTAAGGGGGTAAAGCTGGTTCAAAAGCTGTTACTGAAACTTTTTGTAATGTGGAGAAATATAAAATGATTGAAATTACTCCTTGGTCAGGTTAGAAATCAAAATGAGCTATGGCACAAAGTTTCAATCCATGTCCAAATTCTTGAAAAATCTTAGGGTAAATGCATCCAGTTGGATCAGCCTGTTTCTGGGAATGAGATAACCTTTAGAAAAGAATTCCCACATTCTGGTATATTTTCGTAATCAAAATATTTGTATTTCTTTCCTGGCTTCCATTCCCCACAGCCTGACTGCAAATCTCTCATCTGGGCTGCAAGAGGCAAAACTGAAGCTTTCTAAAAAAATTTTTCTTTCAGAGGGTCCTCCCAGAAGACTTATACTGTGCCTATATGGGGACAATGGGTAAAATTCTTCCTTCAGGATTACTGGCTTAGGACCAACTCCTCCAGTGCTTGTTTTCTCTGCATTTGCTTTCCTTAGATTTTGATGCCTTTTTTTTTTTTTTTTTTGCATTAAAGTCTCCTGTTTATGTTAACTTCTGACCCTGCTGATGACTTTAATCTGAACTGAGCTTAAAATGAGCTTAGTTTGGAGGGCCGTGTTTTCAAGCACACTTCTGACAGCAAAATGCCAATCTTGATCAACCGCTAAAGCCATTCACTTGGAGAAATGTTGTATTTTAATGAAGATAATAACACATCTGTTTGGTTGTCCATTATTGCTTTTTTTACATCTCACTTCTCACAAAGTGTCGGATGTAAACCTTTTAATCTCTTTGCTGCCTATTCTTCCCTCTTTCCACTGGCAGATCACTAGTACTAATTCTTCTTTTTTTTTCCATGATTCTGCCTCACCGGACAAGAATGTTGAGTGAGATTGATTTGATGTGTAACAGTAAAGTTGCGTTCAAGAACTTGCAGAAATCTTATCTTTGTTTTTTGACTGTGCAATGTTCCCTCAGTGGAAAAAGCCCTGAGCTTTCTCCCTTTTGAAATGTATAGTGCAACCATACTTAATAATCCCTAAGAAGATAACTATCAAGCTGGAAAATGAAATGAGAGGAAAGGAGTGGTCATGACCTCTGCATTGGCTATGGAGCAGGAGAAGAGATTGATATGAACCACCTCTTGCACTGGAATGCATGTTCCAAGCTGCTCCAAACCATGTTTGCAAGCAGAAGCTATGGAAGGCCTTATTTCCTACTAGGCTGGAGCCTTCATAGTGTTTTAGGACAAGAGCACTCGGCATAGAATGAGGACCCTGGCATTAACCATTGACTTCCTACATTACCCTACTTGAGTTACTTAATCTCTGTATCTTAAATTAGTTACAAAATTAACATAATTTTACCCACTTTATATAGATGTTGAGGTTTATACCTTTTTTTGTGAGTGACAGTGTTATGTGATCTGTAACAACCAGATTGCTTGTCCTTATGCTCTTGGCCTATATTTCATGCGTCTTCAGTGAGAAGCACTATTGTAATTAGTCTTAAACTGGGTATATCTTGGGCTTCCTCTCCCAGAGACACTCCTTCATTCACTATTCATCACCTTGTCATAGCGCTGCAGCAGTACACAATGATCAATCACTGGAATGTAATATTGCCAGCTCCAAAAGAATCTGAGCCAGCAGCACTCAGAATAAGTGAGTTTCTTAACATAACACATGACTGATAAAAAGGGAAAGATAAATGAAGCCCATAATTCCTTCACTTTCTGCTAGTGAGTCATATCAAGTTGCTGAGTAGGATTTTGTATGAAACCCTCTTACTATTTGTCATTAAAAAAAACCCAAACAAAATGACAGTTATATAAAATAAAGTGAAAACAACCTTTAAAAATGAATTGTAACCAAGCACTGCAGTTAAATGAAATCACTTTTCTTTTAGGTTTGTTACTTTTGATCAGACCTTATACAATGAGAATTGAAATTAAATTAAAAAATTCTCTGGTGCATCAGAAAACATAAATGTAAATGCTGTTAATGCTCTTTCACTACACAGTGGCTATCATCATGGCTGTCATTGGGTTGCTACTGGAATTGCTAAAAAGCTGATTAGATGAAGCATTGTTTCCAGAAAGACTATGCACACATTAATGGATTTTTTTGTCCATTCTGTGGTCAACCAATTTAAAATTCAATTAAGTACTGTGGGTTTGAGAATCTGACAGAACCCCAGAATTAATTGGTTTCCTGTTTTGACCTGGGTCAGCTATCATGAAAAAGAGCAGAGGGAAAAGTTGAGGGAAAAGCAGAGTTACAGATGGCATAGAAAACTGATGACAGGGTGGGAAGTCCAAAAAAAATTGAATATGACTGTGCATAGAGAAAAATGGGTGAGAAAAAGGGCAAAATGCTAAGAGATATTTCTACTATCCTGTACAAAATGATTGTTCCTGCAATTTCTTTGGCCTTATTATTTTGCTGTGACACAGAATGTAGCCCTTGTGCTAGTTTAAGGAATATGCCTTTGTTTAACTTCACAGATAAGAGATTTTGGGAACATTGTATCATTTAGCAAATCCACAGACAATCTGAGAGATTTGCTTGGCTTCAGTATCAAGGAAGTGCCCCTTCTCTGCTTATGATATCAACAAGTAATAGGAAATAATATATACTGCCCAGTAAACTGGAAGCCTCTGGTAGGAAATGTAGTCTGGGAAATTTCACATAGCAACTTATTTTTTCTTCCATGCTTTTATGTATATAGTTGCAATATTAGGAGCACTGATTTATGAGTATTGAGGCGCAAGTTGGGAGAGAAGGTTTTTATAAGGTGAATACAATTTATAAACAAAGGGTGTTTCTAAGCCTGTATGCAGACATATCATCCTCTTCAGAAGTTACTCTGTAAGGTCTTGTTGAAATGTTTTACACAACAGAACCTGATAACTCATCTAAAAGCAGCAGCATAAAAGGGACAAGACAGAGTTTGATTTAAATTCATTTTGATTAAAAATTGATCCATTTTTAAGGCCAAAAGGAATCATGATAATCTAATCTGACCTGCAGGAGGCCATGAAATTTTTGCCAGTAATTTCTATCTTCATACTGATACTTGCACTTAAACTACAGTGTGCTTTTTCTTTCCCTTTTCTAGACGCAATCTTTATTTAAAGCAACCTAGTAATAAAGATGTTGATGCATTCTTTGCTAACCTATTTCAGCATCATAGTTGAAGAAGCTCTGTTAACAACAGCATGATTTAATGGGGTCATGATTGACATAGCTAGTGGAACAAGGCTTCTTGGGTGAGCGGTGGTTATCCTCGTTGATGCATATAATACATGTGTGCGTGGACTTGCTTTGACCACACATTACTTCCAAGCAAGACTAGTCTCCTTTTAGTGAATGCCCAGAGCTCAAAGTGATACAGACATTTAGTTGCAGAGCTTATGCATATACGAATGCACCAAGCATGGTGGGTCAAAAAATGTTGAAAGTCTTGCTAAGAGATAAAACTTTCTAGAAGGTTTCTGGTTTCTATCAGCAGATCAGTGAATTTAGTATGAATTAGATGCTGGAATCTGTCTGTACCATTTCTTTTAGGAGTTAATGTTTGTGTCTCTCTGCGGGAATAACAGCTCTGGTAGGACAGTTGACCTTCTGCTGACCCAGTTCTGAAGGTGTCTGCGTTTATACCATCATGTTATCCGATTAAAGTGGTTATTATCAGACTGCTTTAGGAAGAGGGATACAAATTGATACAAATTTGGGTTTCTAATTGATACAAAGCCTTACTGGGTAAGAGGCAATTCAAGCTATGAGTTTTGTTCTCTTATTTGATGACTTACTTCTAGCTTCTGTCTGACATTTAAGATCTTCACATGCCAGCCTCCTCAATCATGATTTCCTTATCTCAGTGGTTGAGCTTCATTCTATTGAACACAGCTGTGTGTACAGAACTGCATCAAAACACTCTAATATGTGTCAAGTTGGGAAAGAGAAGGAAATATTTCCCCCTGCTTTTTCTTCTGGACTATGATGCAACTCTCCTACTAATTGTTTCACCTCTTTCTTCTTTATTTCTTGAAAGGATAAAACTTGGACTTTGAGGACCAGGCTGACGGATAGATGCAGCAACAAGGAAGCCCCCGAGGAAGTTCAGTGTTATCTTTATGGGACAGTGAGGATGCTTGGAAGCTCCTGGCGATACTTGGTGTAGAAGTCTCACGTTTCAGTTGTAAAAGTGCAGCAGGTTGCTCAGTCTAAAAGGCATTGCAGATTAGGTATTCAGAGACTTAAATAAGAACTTGTATTTTTTTCCCTTATTTAGTATGGGAAGCATCTGTACATGTGTACATATGCCAGGTATGGAGTTGATGGCTGTGTTATACATATAAGACCCTGCTATCTCTCTTGCTGCTTTTTCCCCTTCTAAGACCAACCTGCATGGTCATGACAATATGGGTTATAATTTTGAAATGTCTGTTTGTTATTTCCTCCTATTTGGATATTCCTACACAGCCGGTATGTGTAGGAATACAGATTTAGGACTTAATTCTCCAGTCAATTGTAAGCCTCAGGGACTGTGTATTTTGCATGCATGAAAGTGGGAAGTAGAATTAGTCAGAAATGTTTTATCTTCAGACACTGATGTGGACCCTTTCAGTGAGTGAAACACAAGGAATTAGGACGTTGTAGCTTTGTTATGCAAAGAATCGGTGAGGAAATATGTGCCTCTCCTCGTAAAGTGACCTACAACACAATGACATGGTCATTTAATTTCTTATTTGGAAAGTACAGTCATCTTGCTGTCCCCCACTTATTTGCCTTTACATAGTTGTAGGAATTGGATTCTGGAAAGAAAAATGTGTGTTTCTATCAGTTCAGTTCCTGAAAATTTTTTCTCCCTTTGGAGACAAATTTCCCAAGTTCTCTGTAGAGGACATGGGCTATACAATGCAAGTGAAAGTGTAAAGCCAGAAGATGCCTTCTCAGCATTATATTAGAGCTCTTGCTGCTAATAAACAGTGTTAATAAATTCAGTGATATCCTACCTAGTCACAGTTTGTGGAGATTAATCCACCTTCCCTGCTTTACAGACTTTCCAAGCAAGGCATGACTGCATGGGTAACTATAGTGATGACATGACTGGAGGAGAGAAGAATTTTCTCCTTCTTTCCACCTATCTCACATAGAATAGATAAGTTGCTCTATTACATTATTGAATTAGGAGATAACTGTGCTTGAGAGTTACATCAAAGACTGTCAGAGCAGTTCCACTAATGACAATGGCTATCTGACGGAATATTGTAGCCAGGGCATCATTTCAATAATGAAGTAGTTTGAAGTACATTTAAGTGATATTTCTGATGACTCTAGTTGGAAATCTGTGTCATATAATAGAGATGTAAGTTGTATTTTTAAGGTTCTTGTCAACACTGTATTCTGTGGAAGTGAACAGAAAGCTCATCCTGAAGGGCGCTTTACTAAATGGATTTATGATAGATTGCTGTCTCACTGTGTCCATCTTTTGACTAATACAAACTGATCTGATTAGTGCAGATTTTCACTTGTTTTTAAATTACAGAGCAATGATAGGTTTGTGGAATAAGAATTGGGTGACTTGTGCAAGAACCTCACCAAAGGAGCACTACAATTTTAACCATCTCTATCTTGGTAGATCTCATCAGCAGGAAGTTTTCTTCACCTTCTGCTCAGTTTCTGATTATTACCCTGCTTTCAGGGCTGGTCTTCTGAAGTCAATGCAAAGCTTCTTATTGATGACAATGGGTTAAGTCTCAGATATGATATATAGACTATCATTACAAAGTTGATTTACTTGTGAAGCTGTTTGTGAGCTTTTCTTTGGGGTTATTGTCTTCACAAAGTCCAGGTGCTGCTCTGTTTTGCATTTCGATGCATGATGTTTTTCTTTCCTCTATGTTTAAACTCTTAATATATTTAGAAGCAGCACTCCCTGTTTTGCTTTTTAGCAATCTGTAGAGGGTTGCCATATACAAGTACTGATTTTAAATTAAGAAGTCAGAAACAGGGTACTCCAGATGTCACATTTGTGTGCATGAGCAGTACAATATGTTTTTTGAATGCATGGAAGTGTATCTTTTTTCCTGTGGGAACCCTGCCTCGTTCAGTCCACGGAGGAATGATGGGTACTTTTCAGTATTTTACTTTCTGGTTTGTCATGTAGCAGTATGTGTCATTTTCTTCATAATCCTGAAACTCATTTAAATTCTGCTCTAGTAATGGAAAACTCACTTTTTCATGTTTTTTTAAAGGTGGTTCATCTTTACATTGACCATACTTTTCATAGATAATCACTAAGTTTTTCCTAAATATTTCTCTAATGTGAAGGCTTATTGTTATTCCCTTTTCACAGACGGAGTGGTTTACAGTGAAGGAGGGCTACAATGAGGTTATGATCAAAGTATTTGAAAATGTTCGGGGGGATATGAGAAACCCAAGGCCTGTTTTTTTCAGGGACAGGAGGTGAGACTGCTGTGAATCACCAGCTGCTGACCAGTACACCTCATCCCCTCTCATAGGGTGGAGTGAGAAATCTGTGGCATGGCAGAGAAAGACTCTGATGAATCAGGCTGGATTTCAACAGCTCTTAGGAAGAACAGCACAAAATATCTCTTCCAGCATTCTCTGCCTGACAGCACTTTCAACTTCTGGCACAAGTTTGACAGGAGCTCTTACACCCCACAGCGCACAGAGATCTTATTCATGCCTAGAATTTATTTTTGAGAAATGAATGAGATACATATAGTCCCATAAAAAAACCCCAAACAACTAAAACCAACTAAACAAAAAAAACTCACACCAAAAAAAAAAAAAAAAAGGAAAGAAGAAAACAAACCCCAAAAAATAACCCAAACCAAAACCGCTGCATGAAAGGCAACAGAAATGCTGAATTCAGGTTCAAAAAGTGAAAAATGACATATGTTTGCCCTAGGTATAGAAGGTGGGGAGCAATGGGTGCACCACAACACTGTAACCAAGCCTTTCTCAACCTTTCTACTGCTGCAAACCCTACATTTTGGGTAAATGTATATTCAGCAGCATTTCCAATTGGGTGGAGTGGCTTTGAGTAACTTTTTCTTTAATGTTAATTCTTTCTTGTAGTGGTTGGGTTAGTTGTTATGTTTAGCTTAGGCTGGGTGCAACAGTGCATGTGGTCACTATGTTGTGTAACACACTGGGAATGGAAGAGAAGAGTGTATGTCCCCCTGTGTGTGTAGGGGTAGTGTGTAGGGGTACCTGCAGTCCCAGCTGACCTCCTCAGCAAACCTGACTTCAGTGAGACTACGGTTGTGTTGCTAATGCCATGTACTTCCCAAAACTAGAAGCTGTATGTGACTGGCTGCTTGAGAATGCTGGGTGGCCCAAGAGAAGTATCAAGAGATGGACACTTTAATGCTGAAGATGTTTTGACCTATAGTTCTTTCAGGGAGCTCCAGCTGTGGTTTTGTTCCCTTTTGCCTTCCTCAGACTGTGTCAGGAGAATATTCTGGTGTCTTAGTCTTCGAAAATGCCCTCAAGGACACCATCAGCTAAGTTTCTATATTTTACGAAAAGCAGATGAATGAAAGTCTGAGAATCACATAATTCTTTAAACCTTTGGAAACAAAACTGCCTTTTTTTTTATAATAATTTATTTAAAACACGCTTGTGAGTTAAAGAAAGCAACAGCCCAGGAAAAGAAAAGAGAAGCAGTTGTTCAAATTTCCTTGACATAGTGTTTTGTCCCTGAGCTTGACAGGACCTCCTTTAGGACTGAAACTTTGAGGATGAAATGACTGCTGTAACACACAGGAAAAGTGACTTGAATACACCCTGTGCTTATGCAACATGAATAAAATACCTCCCTGCTATGAAAACCTTTCAGTCTAAATAGAGAGAGAGAAATAAATAGGATGATCTCCTTTGATTATCTGCTGTGCACAAAATAACATGCCACTCTCATGGGGCTTGGCTGGCTTTGTAGATGGGCTCTTGTCTGCCTATCTCCATGCACATAGACTGAGGCTCCTTGGGCACTGTTAAACCAGTGGAAATGAAGGATTTGATTACAAAAGAGCATGGACGTCCTGGAGATTGACTGTAATTCTCCTTCTTGCTGTGACTTTCAGTGCTGTCAGAGAGGATTTAGCAGAAGTGAGGTTGCAGTGAAGGGTTTTGCTTGGGTTATGCTTGACCCTATTTGACCCTCTGAAGCAGGTAAAACAGGACAAGTTCTTACAGGGTCCTGGAGTGTGAGACCCTCTACATATTGTAATATGTTCTTCACTCCAGTCAGACATGCCAAGTGATAATTTATGCCTGCAGAAAAAAACTGCAGGATTTGGTTTAATCATAAAACAGGTTAAAAAAAATTAACTAGTGAATGTTATTTTGTTTCGCAAAGGATATCTAAGAAAGACAAAGCTATGCTTGGATTTAAAGCCATATGACCATGCTTGTATAGTGCACGGTTTGAGCTATCGCAGCTTGGACATATCAATGCTTAGTGGCACAGTATTGCCACTATTTAAGTATAATCAAATGGACTGAAGTCCGATTGCAGATTCCTTTCATTCATCTCCAAAACATCTGTTAAGAAGTGCAGAAGTTTTACCTTAATGAAGGTTTTACCTGGAGCTGCATGTTCAGAGAATGTAGCAGAGTCCCACAGAAATATCATCTGCGCATCTGTCAGTCCTTGGTTTTGTGTGTTTTCCTCCTTGCCATCTGCTATCATAGGGCATCACATGGTGATGCCTTGAGTTAGGATGCAGGCGTACATTTGTGGAGTGACATATCCCATGAGTTACCCTGGCCCTTGAGGCATGTTGAGTGCTGGGCACTCATTCCATTCCCCAGCAAAAATGTTCAATTTTGCAGAAACAGTGTTTTCTATTGAAAAATCATTTTGACAGCAGTGTCCCAAAGAGCCTCACCAGTCAGCTTTATGTGAAGGAAAATGAAGTTAATAACAGGGCAAGGCTCAGCTAGCAAACAGGAGAAAGCAATGTAAGCAGTGTGGCTCAGGACAAACTGCCAAGTATTGATGGTTTGGGATAAGAAACAAATAGTAATAATCTGTTAGCCCCAAGTGGAATAGATAGAATGCTCTGTTTCTGTAAGGATGTCTCCTGGAGCTGAGACATAAAGCAGAGAAACCTTACAAATGTCTGTCAAACCAGCTCAACAAAAATAAGATGTATCTCCTGATAGCAGCAGCAGACTGTCAGCTCTGTGTCAGGCTCTGAATAAATTCCTATTTTCCAAAGAATTCTTCAAGAACACAGAACACAAACATAAAATTGAAAGAGAATACAAACAAAAATCCCTACACAGTCTCCTTATCACCTGTGCCTGATTTTAAGCAAGTCTACTTCTATACAGATATACTTCTGTGTCTGATGTCTCTTAGAATCTCTGAATTTATCACGTGTCTTTGCAAAATGGTCAAGCCCAACAGCAAAGGCTCGACTCTGTTCTCCACTCTTGGATAGGTGTAATTTATTCTAAATCATCCACAGCATGGGGGAAAGAATAAACTAATAACAGCCTATGCTCTGGAAGGAGGGCAAAGCTGACTTCATTTACCCTGTTTCTTTTTCACTAGACCTCCAAGGGGGTTAAAAGGATGCATAAATTACAAAGTTGTTGGCTCCCAGAAGAAGAAAAACAGGAAGAACAACGTGTGTGATCATAATTCACATTCTCCCTGCTCTGTTACTATAACCAGGATCCTGCTTAGCTGTTCCCTGTTAACTTTTTTCCTAGCTCCCTATCCAGTTCTGTCAGTCCTTCTCTGGACTGCTGTTGTACCCTTGCCAATGATGTTTCTCAGTTCTGGGCTTCAAACTCCTTGTGCAGTTTCATCCCTTTCCAGCAGTCAGGTCTCAAATGATGCCAATGCATGTCTGAAACACTGGTCAAACCTTTATTTTCTTCTTGCCAGCACTCACACTGACCTCACCCCATCTTTTGCAGGCTGTTCTCCTTCATGCACTTTACAATCCCAGTTTCCTTGTCCTCTGCTCCACTCACTGCTTTCTGTACTGAGTGCTGAATAACACGCAAGTATGAGCTTGTAACACTGGTCATAGAGAAGCTGCTGTCACACATGCTGCAAGTTGTCAGTGCTGGGTATGCTGGCTTCAATTTTCCCAGTGGCCACAGTAATCTGAATTAGCATAGGGCACAAGCTAAAAGACAATACTATGGCAATAATAATCTCTAGTGTGTTAGGTTCCCTGCATCTCAGGGCTTTTGTACTAGAAATCATCTATGAATCCAGTTGAATAGCAAAAAAAAAAAAAAAAAAAAACCAAAAAAAACAGAGGGAACAGGAAATAAAACTGTAGGAACGCCTAAAAATATTTATTTGACATCCTCTTAATTTCCTCTTAATTATTTATGTGCTACCAAGTGATGGCCTGCACATATTTTTCCAAGGTTTTAAGCTTAATCACAGTAGTGAAAGCTGTTTTATTTTTCCTTTGTGACTGTGGGATCATGGAGTTTTCATTTGACTTTTGGTGAATGTGTGCTGAAAACAAACAAAAACAGTTTGTGAAGACAAAACCCCATCAGTTACTAATGTATTACTGTATTAGTTAATAGTGTATTAGGGTTAAGAGTATCTGATGAACTGTAGAATAAGTCTTTTCACTCTGATTTCTATTAGGATTTTTATTTTCCATCCTCGGCTTCTAAGATGAAATGGTTTCACAATTCTTGTATTTCCTAAGATTCTGTCCACTTTTGGTTTTCAATGTTTTTTTGGCACAGCTGCTTTATTGCCTGTTTTATTCAGGAAATAATGACAGGCTGGCCTAAACAGTGATCAGTGGCAAGACTCCTAGTGATTTCAAGTTGCAACAGAATTTAGTGTAATGAATTCAATAACTTTTAGCATGTCTCAAATGTCGACTATTGCTATTATTAAACAGTCTGCTGCCAGCTGCTTGGAGAATAGCTCCTTGTTCTTCACAGCCTGTTGCTTAATCAGGAAAGTATTGTTGCCCGAGAACTTGGCAAGGACTTTAAGCCAGATTCAGATTTCGTTTATTTCTGTGTGGACTTTGAGGGATGGTGTGGACATTAGTAGTGTTATTCTGGGTTTGTCTTTGTATAAATGTAATCAGTATATTGCTCTTAAGTTTTTAAATTTGTCTCAAGAGATCTGTCACATTCACAGGAAGCTTTTACAACAAGCTTTTTAGCAGTGAAAAATCTCTTTGCTGTGTGTGCGTGCATGCATGTGTGAGGATGTGCAAGTGTTTATGCATGTTGCACAGAGCATTAAATCTTACCCTTTTCATTCGCCTGGTCCCTGCAGGCCAGCACAATACTAATTAACTTGGAAAATGATTGATGTTTGTGTTAAAGCCAATATGCAGGTGGAATGTGTGTTATAATTTTCCATTCTTCAATTTATCTCTTGTTAACAGCTGATAGCTGCCTTGCACAGGGGACTGCAAAAAGCTTTACCAAAGGAACTATTTCAATGCATACAAATTTAAATCACAATTGCGTGATGGAAAGGTCTTTTCTTTTGTTCAGTTTTTTTGTTTTTTATTTTTCCCCCATATGATTTAATTGCATTCATGTTGGCAATCTGAGAGGTACCTTTCACAGAGCTGACAAGTGGATGGGAAAGGGCTATGAAAGAGCATGCAATCAAGCAAAGAGGTAAATTAAGCCCGATCAAACATTTAAACAGACTGTGGTGAAAAAAATAACTTTCCATTTAATCCTTTATGCTAGTCAGCTGACATCACAGGTCAAATAATATTAAAACCCAAAGTTCATTATATTTACAGGAATGTATTATCTCTATCTCTATAACTCTCTGCAAAGTTTTGATTATAAAGATGGGATTTTGGAAGTGGTCAATGTCATGACCTTCATCTGTTCCTAAGAGAAAGAGGAAGAAAGATGTTAATAGGACTCCATTTCCTTGGACTTACAAACTTTACACAGTCCCCTTGCTTCCTAAGCCCACCAGTTGCCCATTTCTTGACTTGTCTAAATACTCTGTTAAGTGTACTTGTGGAGCCTGTAACTTCTCACAATATGATCATATTATCACATAGAAACCAAGAGAAAGTGCATAGAAGAATCAGAAATTTTACTCATCAGAAAACTTGGATGCATTCAAATTCATGCCTCTGGGCCTGCTAGAAGATCCTTAACTGCTCAGACCATATCTGGCAACAGGATTTAGCTCCAGTTTTACTAAGTAAGGGTGTAGTCAGGCCTGGGTGATAATACAGTATCTTTCTGCTGAAGTAGAGCCTTGAAGCTATTTTGCCCTCTATGCAAAAAGAGATCTGGATCTTTCTGTCTGGTTATCAGTTATGGTTTTTTTTGTTTGAAGGCTCAGAAGACAAGGGAAGACAGCTAACATTTTGTGTTTAGTGGTTTGCTGTGTTCCAAAGTATCAACAGAACAATCTGTTAGTTCTCCAAACTTCCAAGGAACAACATGGAATCTCTTATCATTCGTCTCCCTCAAGCAATTATTCTGAAATTATATTGGTTCATAGAAAAGAAGAATTAGAAATTACAAGAAGTATGAATGAAATCGATCTAGTGGTAAAAATTCCAGCATAAAGCTGGAATTATCTCCAGTTCACTCAACTGTAAGAGGACCTTTCAGGTGGAGGAATCAGATGAGTATAAAATCCGGGATGCAAGCCATCAGCTCCAGTAGCTGATGTGGATAGCCACACCTGCACACTGGGCCAGCTAAACATGAACACACTTTGGATAAGGTAAGTAAGTAATCACTTCCACATCAAATGGACCAATAATTACTTTATAGTGCAATAACATTAGAGAACAAATTTAGTATTATTACCAACAGTGGTACTTGCTACAATTTAGTCATTGGACTGAATCCTGTAAAAGTTCCGTATGAGAAAATCACATTAAAATTAATGGCAGTCTTTTTAGTAGAAGCATATTTAGTACTCTCTTGTGGTTGACATTTTTTAAAGCTTTTGCCTAGGTTTTCCCATTCTTAGTTCAGTAATAAGGATCTTTTTCCGAAACTCTGCATATAGATGGGGGAGTTACACAAATGTTTGAATAAACAAGTTTTATACAGCAACAGAATAGTATAGAATTAGGGTGCTCTGTAGGTTTAGCAGATAACCTAATTCATGTGCTTGTTCACCAAGCTGGCTTTCACTATTCCAGTCTTTTGCCTTGTTTTCAGTTGTCATACTTCAGGTGCTTTGTTCACCCATACTACCTTTGTATGGTTCTTTTGGGGTGCCTGGCAGAATTTCAGGGTTGGTTTTATGATTTTTACACATCTGGGATATGGCTAAGAGAGAATAATTTTCATTTTTTGAAACTGTCAATTAATTTTACTTAAGCTGCTCTTTAAGAAATGACATTTTCATGAATTAACTGTTCTTGCCCAGAAAAACACAGTTCTGAAATAGCCCCAACCTCTATGTTCCTTGTTTTTTTAAATGAAGAAGTTCAATGCTTTTGGTCAAAATGGCACTTTGAAATTTTCAGTTAATGTAAAAAGTAGTAAATCTTAAAAATTCCAGAGTGAACAAAACCTTTAAAATTATTCTTTTTTAAAAAATTGAGTCGATACAGTTTAAAAGTTTTACCACATCACCTGATTGCAAAATTTGTGTGGCGTTTCCAATTTTAGAATAATTAAATAGAAGGCATTTTTATTACTATGCATTTTAGAAATATTAAGAACTAAATTCTGTCTAATTACTCGCAGGACTGTTGCTCTCTGACTGCACAGAAATGATAGGACAGTTTTTCATTGTTTCAGTCTTTAAACTATTTTTGTTTTAGGAATGACATAAATCACAAGTACTTCCCTTGCTTTCTCAGATGCATAATGTTGTACTTTTTCCTACCTGGGTAAGTAGCCAGTGTACCCCAGTGAATTTGATTACTGTCAATGACTTGGAGGTGAGAGAGTTCATATCTCCTGCAGAACAGATGTTCTCATTTCTGAAAACCAAGTGACTTCAGGTGGGTGGGAAACATATTTTCCAACAGACACAAACTCAAATATTTAAGTGGAACATGTACAAGGTCTCCTGAGAGATGCCTATATTATAGCTATAGGAAGAAAAGCAATAAAGGAAGCACTTTAGCAGTGTTGAAACAATCTGTCACAGAACAGACATGAAGATGTTGGCATAGCTGCAGATAATCTGTTTCCTGCATCCACTCATACAATTCCCAGGATCCTCATCCTCTATGCTATTGATTTCTGTGCTATTTCTTTGATAAATGTACTCATCTCATGTTGCTCTACCATTGCATGCTTATAACCTTGCCGTTTCAGCATGGCAGAGAGTTATATTAATGATGAAGGTGAAGGGAAAGGTAAATACTTAATTGTATTGAACGCAATCCATCTCATGTCTGATTAAATGATGTTTCCTTGATCCATGCCATTTAATCATAGCAGAGAGATATTTACTAATTTTAACAGGTGTTGGTTGAATTTCTTCAATGTGTTCTTCCACACAGTAGAAAACTGTGGGTTTTAGTCATTGGGTGAATATCAGCACATAATTTAACAATACTGTGCTTATTTCAACTAGCTATTTACCTCTTAATCATTCACATCTATGTTTTTCAGAAGCTCATTAGAATAGAAGCAAAAGTGTAAAGCAGTTGTGATAAGTTGTATTTCTGTTTTGTCAGGATAAAAGGTGCAATAGCTTTTTTTCCTTTTTTTCCTAAGACTATGACTATAAATATGAAAGACTTTTTCAGTTGTGCTCTGCCAACAGCAGCTGGAGAGAAAGTGAGCAAAGACCTGCCCCTGTAGAGACTGTGCACTGTTCAGCTTCTGCAGAGTTGATTGTAAGTATGGGATTTTTCTGGGAGATGACAGGGATGAAAACACATTCCTTTACAGACATCACAGAGAATTTAAAACCTCCTATATGCTGCCAAAAGTGGTTTGTTTGTTTCTTTTTCAGATATCTGATTGTAAATGTAAAAGCATTTGCTACTTTTCACAAGCTCATATGGTATTTTGGTTTTGCTGATAAAGTAAATCAAAGCAAATCAGATCCAAAAATGTATAAACATCACTACACATGTAAGTACTAAACTTCAACAAGAACAATCCGGGTTAGCCATTAGGCAAAAAAAAAAAAAAAATACAAACCCACAACCAAACCCACCAAAACAAAACAGTAAAGGTAGTGAAACACTGGAATGGACTGCCTAAAGATAGGCCTATATAGCCTTATGAAGGCCTATATAGCCACATTTTTGCCATGATCTGTGGCAAATATTGCTATTGCTAGGTGTTAGGCACTCCAGAATGCAAACTGCAAAACTCAGTGCAGTGGGCACAAAGTTATCTAAACTAATTGAGAGAGTTCTGTCTTTTAGAGTCCAGGTCTAGTTATCTAATGTAGTTACTGATTGCAATTTAGGTCTGTAAGCCAAAATTATGTTTTTTTAAATCTCTACTTCAGCTGCAGTCTAACTTTAGAGTATCTAACCAGAGTTATGATATTGACAGTCTGTAGCACCTCAGCTTTGACAGATGCTTTTCTGTGTTGAAGTGTGGCAGTATGGTGTCAGCCTGCCCTCAGCGCCTGCTGGTGCTCCTTCTTATCATGTATGAGTGGTACTCTCATGCTGTGTTTACCAGCCCAGGCTCTGCACAAGGTGTGGTGATACATTATGTTTTTTTTATAAAGCCTAGCCAAAGATATGTTGTTGCTCAGTTGAGAAACAAAATATTTACAGCCCTGAACAGCGCAGCAAAGAGTGAAGGTAAAGCATGAGGGGATCAGTTCTCAAGATATTCTTGTGAATGATGATGTGTTTGTACATCAGAGTGATACTGAAGATATGGGATTTGCTGGCTGTAAAACTAATGCCACTTTCTCTGGGCAACAGTCTGAAGGGTCTGGCCATACCTGACACTTTCTTAATGCTCCCTGATGAGAGGTTCTGAGCAAAGTGGTGGCAAGTGCCAGAGAAGTTGGTGGGAGAAGGCTGATTGCTTGGAGGGAGGAGAGCATGTTATGCCCAGCAGGCATGGGGTAGCACAAAGGATTGTGAGGACTGGGGAGATAGAAGTCTTGTCAGGGAGAGTGCCAAGACAGGGGGATTTAATAGCAGTGGGAGAAGCTGCTATCCCCTGCAACTTTTTCTACTTCAGCCTTCAGCCTTTGACATGGGATGTTCCTCTCATACTTTCCTAAATTAACAGAGTGAAAGTGCAGAAGAATTTTATTTTTTCTTTTCCCAACATGAAGTTCTTCACAGAACTAATGCAATTTGTGTACTTCCTGAAAGAACAGAGGCACTTCCTCCTAACACGACAGGTGCCAAATAACACTGGTACAGTACAGCTGTGTCAGCCTGGATTTTACCTGGAAAACATCCCTGCAGGGCAAATGTCTGGGCTGTATGCTAGTGCTGAGCTCCACACTGTTGCTGGTAAACTGCTGCCAGCTCCTGAACTAATTTATGGGAAGCTTGGATACTGCTGCACTATGGCCGTAGTGAAGAGACTAACATCAAGAAATATACTGCAGGGTACGTTCTCTCGCCAAATGAGAACAGGAGCAGTTGACCGCTAGGTGGAAAATATCAACAAGGCATTCATCAAATACTTGTATGCCTCTCTAAACATTCAAACTGAAGTTATTTAATTTATTACAATTAGTAGAGCAAGTTCTGTGTACTTGGGCAAGAGAAATAAATAATCTAAAATTTCCCACTCTGTTGAGAAAATCAAGAAATAATTTGAACTTTTCAGGTTCAAATATCCTTGACTTGGCAGAAGCTGGGGCAATGATAGATATCAGAAGCTTTATTTTGGGAAAACTGCTCTTAGCTCCTTCCCTGCCCTGCAAAAATACGCTGTTAGCTCCTAAAAACACCAAGTGCCATTATTCGCTTCTTAATCATATAAGGTTATGCAGTCCATAATATATTTAAGATACCTTATTTTATCTGTCAGATAGTAAATTTAATTTTAAAATGAACATAATGCACTAGCATAAAACTTGATCTTCTGTTTCAAAATGTATGTCAAAAATGAGATTGCACTGATACCTTTTAAGAACACTGGCTACTTAAACAGCTTTATTACCTTGTCTGTGCATACTTGAAACTAACATATTAACACATTACTTGTTTTATTGTTTTATTATCCCATTAATAAAACTATAAACTGTCTTATGTTAAAGTCTTATATTTAATTCTCTTGTATAAACCCACAAAACTCTTAACAAGATAGGCTTTTCAGGAGCTAATTGGTCTTTTATTTACAGTGATAAGATTGGGATTCATATGACCAAGATTCATAGCTGGGATTCATCTCCTGTTTTAGGCATTTGATGCTGCTTATGGAATCAGGTGCCCATCAGTTATTTGGCATTTCTGTAACATATTTTTTTTTATTCTGTATCCATCAGGATTTCAAAGGTCCCTAAAATTAATGGTATCCTTTCATATAGGTGAAATTTTTCACACACATCATGCTCACACCTGCATGTCTAAGTATAACCCCTGCCCAGGCCTCACTTCAAGATGACTCTTATTCTGATTCTTGGCCTTGTCATATATCAAGCTCTTATGTTCAGCTGCGCCTAGACCATGATGAGCTCACACTGGCATAGGCTTCATCCTTGATAACAAAGCACCAGTCTCAGATGCACAGTTGTCCTTCTGGACTCTAGCCATCAGTATGGGTTATGAGAAATAGACGATGACTTCACAGGCCTTTTACATTACTAGTCATCTCCCTCAAGGCAAGCACTGAAATAAGGATCTTGTTCACTTTCTGCTGCCAGAACTTGCCTACTGACTAGTCTCAACGAGTCAATGCCTTCCTGGAATATCTGTGTTACCTGAGCTCTGGAGAGACCTTATTGCAGACTTTCAGTACATTAAGGGGCCTACAAGAAATTTGCAGAGGGACTTACATGGACATGTAGGGAAAGGACAAGGGGGAATGGCGTCAAGCTAAAAGAGGGTAGATTTGGATTAGATATTAGGGAAAAAGTCTTCACTGTGAGGGTGGTGAGACATTGCAACAGGCTGTCCAGAGAAGTTGTGGCTGCCCCATCACTCTAAGTGCTCAAAGTCAGGTTGGGTGGGCCTTTGAGCAGCCTGATTTAGTGGAGGATGTCCCTGCCCACGGCAGGGGGGGTTGGAACTAGATGACCTTTAAGGTCCCTTCCAAGCCAAACCATTCTATGATTCTATGATTAACTTCACCATGGATATTCAAATGTGAATCCAGATCACTGGATGCCTGCTATTGTTCAGCTGGTAAGATCAGGTTCAGATTTTCCACAGCAAAGTCAATACCCATCAGTGGGCTGGTGTTGCAAGTACACATCATACACATCTCTGTTAGGCTGCTCTTGAATACTCTTTTGACACCGGGATCAGAATATAAATTGCCCTGGCTTTTTATTTGTTCTTTTTAACTGAAAATTAGGGCTACTCTCTGAGCCCATGATTATTTCTGTGTCCTCTAAAGCCTTAGTGCCTAAAGAGACATCTCTGGAGGGCAATGCGTTTCACCTGCCTTAGGTAAAAACAATGTGTAGTCACCTTGGGTTCATAGAACGTGCTGTTCAGAGGCACCAATCATATCTCTCCTATGTCAGTCTGCCTGCAGTACAGGCTGCCTTCTGAAAAGCAAACATTTTAAATTGGAAAACAGTAACCTGAGAGTTTGCCACCATATATCTGAAAGCTCTATTTTGGTACTTAAGTATATCTGTAGGAACAACAGCTTTGGTCATGTATCTCTATTCCAAAAGTAAATACAGGCCTTACATAGGAATTTGCATGAAAGAATAGAATTATCTCATAACACAAACTGATGCTGAAACAAGGCAGCCCAGGAAAATGGAGAATATTTCAAAATTATAAGCACTCATATTAAAACAATAATATATGTTTAAATGTTTCTATCTTGTTTATTAAATATTATGCTTTGTGTATGCCAAGAATAACAAGTTATCTTGTGTTCAAAATGAATAAAATAATCCTTTTTAAAGCAGCAACTGAAAAATGAAGAGGATTCACTTTTTTGACCTAACTGCCTCTCTGGTGCTTTTCTTTAGAATTATAGCAGAGATTGGATTACTTGTTTGATGAATAGCTGTGTATACAGTGATTTTGTAAACCCATCCCTTCATCTTTTGAATAATTACTATGTTTCTAAATAAGTAGTAAGATAAATAAAGTATAAATGGGAGGGAAAACCAAGACACATCACAGAGATAAAAAAACAAAAAAACATTTGTAGTCCCTTTTATGGAGGATTTTCTGCCTAACGATTTAATCCTTAATTAAATTTATGTGTTTTATTTATATTTCCTTTTATTATTTTTTCCAGAACATGCTGACACTGCAGTGGTTTTGCCAACAGAATCTATGGTATTGCTATAATAAATATTATGGCAAAAAAACCCTCTGGACTATTTCCCTAAGTGTTAGCATTTTGAAAGTGCATTTGGGTTTGGCCACCATGAATTCATGCATTGTATATTGATTGTAAAATCACCATTGTTAAAATATATGGCCTTAATTGGTCTTAAACTGGCACAGGAAAAAAAAGGCAGAACTAACAAACAAGGAGAGAGATATGTGTATTTTGGCACAGAGCAGAGCTACAGCCAACAGCTCACCGAAGTTGCGTTGTCCAGTGACTCGATGTTTCTTAGGGTTTTGGGTTTATGTAGTTTAGGTTTGTTTTGGTGGGCTTGTATTTTGGGTTTTTTTTGGGGGGGGATGTGGGGGGAAGGTTGGTTTGTTTGCTTTATGTCTCAGATTCATCTGTGGTAAGTCTGCCATTGGCTTTTTTCCACCATCAGGTATGGAGTTAGTTCAGTGAAGCAAGGTTTGAGGCTGAGGGAGATGCAGGAAAAGGGCATGTTAGTAAAAAACACCCTCAATACAAGTTAACTGAAAAGCTCAGCACTGAGGAAGAAATGCTCCCTCAATGCCAGACAGTAGACTAGGTTGAAATTCATAAGCAGCTTTGTATGCTATGTGACTACGTCATTTAACAAATGTACATAAACAGATAAACTAAGTAACATTTTCAGACTCCATGTAGCTATTTTCTTCTCCACTGGGGAGCTTCCCGGCAAGTCCCAGACAGCTACTGCTACTGGGTTTAAAGATCATGAGGGTACCAGAATGTGATACATTTGCAGGATTAAGGGCAGATTGATCTTGTATAAGGGTGGGATCCATCCCTCTTTACAGAGCAAACATTTAGACCAAATAAAATACAAGAGACCATGACAAACACTTATGATTGAAAACAAAAAATACTAATGTTTTGGAGAGCGATGCTGAGAACAGAAGGGAATTTTGATGAAGATGCAGATTGCTTCATTTTGTGATTTTATCACAGCAGAACAGAGGTAAGAGACAGTAAGCAGAGTGGTAATTTGTCAGATGGAGAAAGGGAGCACATTACTAAACTTCCCCTCTTTCTTTCCACAACAATACCATTAACAAAAGACAGTTTTGGAATAGAACCCAGAATTAATTGGGAAATAATACAATTGTATAGGGCTCCATATAAATCTTTTGTACAGAGAGAAAGATAAGAGAGCCTCATTCTGTCTTGATAGAATGAATAAGCATTGATAAAATGTTGATCAAGGTTGTGAGATCAAGAGATTTTATGAGTAGGTTTCGCATATGGTCAAAATGCTGACATACTTCTCAAACAGCATAGCTTAAATTCAGGCTTCTGTCTTCTAGGTCATAGCAAAAAGGAGAATTGTTTTTCATAAGCAAAGTTTCTCAGCCACGCAGGATGCTTTCCAAGGCATTAACTTTCTTTTGCCTTCAAGAAAGCAGATTCTTAACTGTCAATTCGACTCTACCAACCAGTCATCTAGAGCGTCATAGAAAAATACCTTAATTTACCACAGCTGACTAAGAGTACCTGATATCATATCCCTGCAATTAGAGCAAACAGATGTGAATTTACTTTTAACAGCAACAAGTGAGAAAGTGAGTTAGGGGTGGGGGAAGAAACCCAGAAAGTGAACTGGCACTTTCATAACAATGTGTGTTTCAGGTGACATGAAATTGGTAAAACTGGAAGATAAGGAAGTCAAATAAAAGGTGATGGATGGTTTAGATATAGCTGATACTGATGTAAGAAGGGAAAATTAGATGGTTTCATTATCTTCCATGTCTATTTTGTACAGTTTTACAAAATTATGGTAAAATATACCTACTCATATACTTGAAAATCCTGGTAAGGTGGCAATACAGTTATTTGGAGGGCTCATTTTGGTTGATTTTATTATCTGCTTGCAATTCTCAATACTAGACATCTTGTTTTCAGTAAGAGTTTCAGCAGTGTTATATGATATTGTATGACAAGTTTTTAATACCTTTGAAAACGTAACAGATAGGGAAGAAGAAAATAGTGTCTTTCTTGAACCTGAAAATATTGGGAATATGCAAAGAAAGCAATAGGTGGTGATGCAGTAATTAGAGACACAGATCTGTTTAGAGATGTTTTTTCTCTCTCTACTGATTTAATTTCTCAGACAAGACAGTGGCAGAACCTGGGCAAATTGCTAAAAAAATAATGTCTAAACACAGTTGTATAATATTAGGATCAAAGTGACAGATAAACAGGCAAAAAGGAGGGACAGAAAATGGAGAAGAAGGGGGTAAGATTTCAGTCTTGCTAATATTTTCCACAGGGAACACTCCCTGGGGTAGACCAGGGGTGTTCCACATAAACTGAGAGAATGACCAAACAGCCTGCACTGAAAACCAAACTCATCTCATTCAGATACTCGTACTTTGAACAAAAAGCCATTTGAAACAATTACAGTTAATCCCTGCTTCCTTCCACCAAAGCCCCAGTGTCACCTGCTAGGATCCATAGGAGCCGATCACAAAATCTCTCAAGAACAGATCAGGTCCTCGTTGCAAAACATTTGTTAGGCTGAACTGTACAGCTCAGAGAAATGAAACCATGTCTTTCTCTTAGCCCTTGCAGGAGGTCTCTCACTGGTCCTTACCATGAAGCAGCCATTCAGGAGTCAGGAGAAACAAGCTCTTAAGAGGCGTTCTCTGCTGGCTATGGGGTACCAGAGCAATCAGAAAAGAAGAAATTCTAAGAAAAAATATTGCTTTGAGGAAAAGAGAGATAGCATAATTAATTTCTACAATGAGAATATGGAGCTGTTAGCAGCCTTTACCTTGCCTTGATTCATTATAACCTTCCATGTTTCTGGTCAAAGTTCATGGAAATTGATAGACTGACATTTTTTGATGCGAAAAACCCAATTATTCTTTTCCAAAATATGACATCAACTCTTGTGGGAAATTTATATTTTTTTTTCTGCATGGTAGGGATTTAATGATGTGTTTTATTGTTATTTATTAAAAATAGCAAACCTTTAACTGTTTTCAGTTGACAGTGCTGGTCCACCACACTTTCTTTTCAAATCCAAGCCACCACTGACATTGTCTGAAACACAGTGCTTGTTCTTTTTTTGCCTTTTCTAGGTTTAAGAAGCATTTGTCAAACAGGCAGCTCACCTCTGCCTCTTGCTGATGGCAAGTATTGTCTGCAGGTTTTGCTTTCCTGCTATAACAGTGATTGTAACTGAGCCTTTACCTCAATGGTAACTTGACTGACAGCAGTGGAGAAAAAGACCTATACAACTAAATAAAGTACTTGAAAAGAAATACATCCAAGTCTGGATGCTTGAGAAGGAAAAGAAATAGCAAAACATTCTAGATTTATGAGGGGCCATGAGGGGTATTGTTCAGGTTTGCGTAAGCAGTCATATAATTTAGTGACTCTCATGTGATATTCTGCATTACATTTACAATAGAGTGAACTGCACCCAACTGTATTAAATAAAACTAATTTTTTACTAAGGGACACTGGTGACAGTATTTCTCCAACAGCTTGTTCGTGTCATCAGAGCCCAGAGGTAAAAAATATAGGACTCATTTGGTATATTTTATTATTTCACAATAACTGGATAGCACGACACCTAAAGAAAATTTACATTAGGCAGATACCTAGTGTAAATTTCACACTTTTTCAGTCTTATAGCCTCTCCTGGCTGGCTCAGTATACCTGTTCTGATGTTTTGGAAAAAATAATTTTTGATGAATTCTTATGAAATTAAAATATGTGGAGAATTTCGAAATATTTTTTCAGCAGGAATATAATTCATAACCCCAGTGAGAATGAGCTGTTTGCTTTAAAGTCAGCATGAGATTGTTATCATCGACAGGTTTGGAGCAATGCTTCAGAGAAATGGTAAAAAATGTTTTTTTAGACTGAATCTAGCAAACAGGGATGCACTTGCTTAAATCTTTACAAGCAACTAGTCTTGCTAGAACCCCTCCTAAACCTAAGAACATATATAAGCATCTGCAGAGGAAGCCCTCAGTCTGATTAATCTGGCTCATCTGAAATCAATAAAGATATCTTGAACTTCTTCTGAAATTTAAAAGTCCCTGTGAGTACTGAATGAAATTTAAGTTCAGTTCTCACTTTAGCTGAAAATTACTTGGCTTTCTTTAATGAGACTAGTATTTTGTTTTCAAAATAATAACTTTAATGGAGAGTGTTAGAGAGTTTTAAATGGATGTGCTTTCCAATAAGGAGCAGTAACACTTTGTGATTTTATAGTGCCTTTCATTGTAGGTTCTGAAAGTGCCTCACGAATGTTTCAGTCTCACATCACCCTAAGTGGAACAGTATTGTTGTGCTTGTTTGCAGTCAGGATTCTAAAACAGAGAGACTATTTGAGCTATGGAAAAGAAAATATTGAGCACTGCTAATGGCTAGTCACAGACTTATTCTAACACATAAATCTTTCCTCCCATACTTACTAGCCATGTTACCTTGGATAAACTTTTAGGATTGGCAACTAATACCTGTGATGAAGATGATAACTACGTCTTTGATTTGGCAAACTATTCCCAGTTAGAAAATTCTAGAAAATGTTGTTAAAACATTATAACTGTTTTAAACAGGATTTAATAAATATGCTCAAAGCCAACCCTATGCTTACGTGTTTACTGATTCAGTCTCTATTTGAGTACTGCAGGTGAAAGCTAGTAGACAAAAGAGTAGGTTTTATTTTCTGAATGGAGACCAGAAAAACCCATGTTTGCCTAGGCACTGACATTTGCCAGACAGATTAATGCAAATGTATGCAAAATTATTATCTAAGCATCTGTTTTCTTTAACACAGTAATAGAAACAGAATTCAGATCTCCTATCTTTGTCTATTCATAGAAAAGCCATTACTATTGTCTTAAATTGATGTAGTTTATTCCAAAATGTTGATAAATTCTGCATCTGAACAATTTTTTGTGTCTTTTTTCAAACTCAAAAACTGTTACAAGCAAAAAGGCTGAATCGAGAGGAGTTCTGAACAGTGCATAGAATTTTCAGCTTCACACAAATGTTTCACTATAGTATGAAAGAATTTGTGAATAAAATTATCTATTTGTACACAAATTTCATTTTCATTTATAATAGACCTTGTAAGAGATTGACTGAGTTTGAGTATAATATATAAATACACAGAATAGGTATCAGTTACTTCACAGCATTCCTATTCCAAATTTGCACGGATATGCTGATGAAAAAAATAAATAAAACCACACCAAATAATTTGGAAATAATTGTATTCATAAGGTGTTTTTTGTCTCCAGCGAAGACTTCAATTAAACCAAGGCTTACAGTAATTGTCAATATGCTTGACCAGCTGTTAAAATTAACAAATAGTTATTGTGCCAAAAAAAAGCATTTCAAGCAAATAACTCCACTTAAAATATTAAACCCCACATTTTTCAGTTTATACTGTTGGAGGTTATGGTGGCATATTTGATTAATGGGCTGTTTTATTGGTGATGCAAATAATGTGTAATGTCATGTGACCCACATGTTGTAGATTAGAGAGGTATTAAACTTACCTTGGCACAAAGTAAAAAATCTGAAATATCCCTCTGGCAAAATACATCATTCTAGAGGAGAAAGACATGTTGGCATTGCTTGTATTTATGCTTCTGATAAATTACATTTTATGTCTACTTAGTTTTAGTATCCAAGCAAATCTATTCTTTTTCATACTTTTGCTTCTCTTAATTTGTCAAATTCCTCCTGCAAGTTGTGTCTACAATGGTCAGCAATTGCATGCGAAACCCAGCTTTACATTACCTGCCAGTTATAAACAAAGACTTGGAGGAAGACGAAAATGTCTACTTTTTCAAAAAATAACCTCAGTATTTTTGCCATTTGTCTAGAATGGTGCAAGCAGCAGCAGAATAAGGAAGGCATGTGCTTGCAGTAAGCACTGTGAGAAGGATTCTCAGCAAAGCCCCAAGCCATCAAACAAAAATTCACCTGGTTCCATATTGTGTGGGAAACCTGAACCACAGGTCAGGGTCCATTTAAAGATTCACTGAGATTCTGGGTCTTTGGGGTAAATTTTATTTGGAAAATGATGACCTGACTTATGAATCTAATTGGAAACTCTATATAAAAGTCCCAACTAAACCCAGAAATGGATGAAATGCATTGGTGTAGGCTGGATTTTACTTTGAAGTTTTGAATTCTGTTGACACTGAATGGTAGTCTGGGAATCAGAAAGCACACCAGAGCTTTTCATGTATTGAAACTCAATGAAACTGTTAAGTTTCATGTTATTCTGTCCTGACTTGGGGCAAAATTTGGCTTTCAGAAATCTTTGTATGTTCTAGGGCCAAAAATGGTTACTTCTGCTGATAGAATTCCAAATGAGAAGCACCCCTCAGAGGAACACTATCTCCTCTTCAGATTGCATGTTTTCCTGCCAGTAAAGTAAGCCTGATTCCTCCTCCTTTGTTTTTTTCTCTGATTTTTTTGATTTGGTAACCTGGGAAACACTTCCTTGTTGATCATGACCACCTCAGATAGGATGTCTTCTGCCAGTGCACTGGGACCGTAAACTGCACAGGTAAAATGCACTGGGCAGCCTACTTCTAGAATTTTTGCTCAGACACATGAAAACAACCAGCCACATCTCCTGATTTAGAGCAAAATATAAACATGCGAGTTCCTACAGAAAAAGGTCTCTTCTGAAGGAAGAGAAAATAGACTTAAAATCTTTAATGTACCTCTAAATTTTTATACATATGTTACTCTCAAGTACTGTGATTGTGAAAAAAGAGCACTTAGAAAAGCTGACTGTTTTGATCCAATAACTGCAGCGGTCTTTCTTTGAGGGCAAGTGCACTGAACCAAGATTTACCATGTGTATTTGGCTAAAAGGGAGCCCTTTGATAAAGACATAAATTATGTCCACTTTGCTATCTTGGAGTGTGCTGAGGCATTGGAGCAGGTTGCCCAAGGAAGTTGTGAATGCTCCATCCCTGGTGGTTATCAAGGCCAGGTTGGACAGAGCCTTGGGTGACACGGTTTAGTGTGAGGTATCTCTGCCTATGGCAGGGGGGTTGGAACTAGGTAATCTTAAGGTCCTTTCCAACCCTAACCATTCTATGATTCTGTGTGAGACTACTGCTTTTGTTTCTCTCAGGTTCCTTCTGAGGCTGTGTAGCATTATCTTCTCCTGAGATACACTGGCAAAAATTGTCCTGTGCAGTAGCTATTCAGGCAAAGAAATTGTTTGGTGGTATAACCTTGGGCTAAATTTAGTTCTTTGAAATTTCCTTCTTCCAGGAGTTCTGGTTCCACCACTCTCTTTATTGCACACACTCATCTGGAAATGATGAGCTGGGTCCTGGTCTTGCAAACACTTACATGTGTGCTGCACTGTTCTATAGTACATTGCTTCAAGGAAATCAATGGGTGTGTTTGAAAGATGAAGAATGTACGTAAGTGTTGACAGGATTTGGACCCTAGACACCACAAAAGGATGTTAAAATACCAAGGTGGTGGGTGGGAAAAATGCAACAGGCTTCCTTAGCCAAAGATACTACTTTCATGCGAATGTGTTTAAAAAAATAAAATTAAAAAATAAAAGAAATATACTGAAAATGTATTTTATGGTAAGTAGGCCTTTCTCCCTAGGATTCATCTCATAATTTTCCAGAAGGATCCAGCCATGCATTACTCACAGGATTAGTTTTCTTATCTTGGTAGCATTGCTACATTTTAAAAAAGCCTCTCATAAGTAATGTAGCCTCCACACGTTACAGAATGATCATGTTCAAAGAATAGACATTGACAGATTTGAAATAATTATGTAAATTTACCTAGGGTCCTATTTAAATGCACATTTTTCAGACTTAAAAGGAAGAAAACACCTTCAGCCAACCCCTGGTGATTGCTGAGGAAGCTATACATGCCTACATTAAACCTAGCACAGTATGCTATAAAAAACTCATTACACATCCAAGCTGTCTTTGTGTCAGCATTAAAGACACTTCTATACACATTCTGTAAATTACACACTTATAAATTACTCATTTATAATAGCTGCAGGCTGGCGGCTAGAGTGAAAATTTTACTTTTTTAACTTTTTTTTTTTTATGTGTTTTTTGCTTATTTGAGCACATGGTGATCCTCAACTCCCTGTTAATGGACAGCAAAACCCAAAAAAGATATAAGAAATACTCCTGATACACCCTTTTTGCTTATTAACTTTACAATAATACAACTGGAAACTGGTACTGGCAGATGCAGTCATATCTTTCTGCTGGAGCTACTGTTGCATACTTATTGATAAGTCAATAATATAACACTCAAAAACCTGTTACAATAGGTCAAAGGGCAAAAGATACTATACTGCTTGTTTTTTCTTCATGAGATATCATAACATGCACTTAGCTCTTTGGAAGTGTTACAGAGTTTCCTGACAACAAACTGGGTATGTTAACAGGCATATTAATCTTACCTACAAGATACCTTCCTGTATGCTTCAGCATCCTTCAGTCAAATCCTGTGGTCCACCTGTAAAGGAATCTAGCCTTCAAAATGACCCATCTTACAGGCTTTCTTTGCCACAGCAGTGCCCTGTTCACTCGTATTGAACTTGTCCACCAGCATTGCCAGATCCCTTCCTACAGATCTGGTCCCCAGCCTGGTAAATCCCAGCCTGTGCTACACTCTTGGATTATGTTTTTCCAGGTACAAGACCTTACAGTTGTCCTTGATGAGCTTCCTAAATTCTCTTATATCTCTCATCAGAAGTCTTGTGCTGCCTTTTCAATAAGTAAATACTCATGCAAAGTGTGCAAAAAGCAAATATGCACCAAACCAACAAAAGCTCTGAATTAGCGAGGTTGCTTGAAACAGATCAAAATTTAACCTGCAGTTAAAGGTAGAAATTGCTGGAAATAACAGGTTTTATATTTGACCCTAGTGTCCATCAGTAATGAACTGCAACTTTTGGAAACATGCCCCAGTACTTATGGGGCTATTTGTATAAAACCTAAAATGACTTATCTAGGGCTATATTTAACAGTGTTATTCCCCATTTGTGATCATGTATCTTTAAGTAATGTTTTCTGGACTTTATAATTATCTTATAGGCAGAGGGTTCTTGAAAAAGCAGACTGATGTTCAGATCCAGGACTGCCCCAGTCAGACTTTTATGGTTTGATGTTTGCACTGTAAAATCCAGATGCTTTCCTTTTTTTATGCAATTTATATTGGGCATTTGCTGCAGTGGACTTTTACACCCTCCACTCCTGCTTTTATGTTCAGATTGAGAATGACTCTATTTTTGCTTTAAATATGTTCAGCTACACAGCCTCTAGTTATTCTCTTGGTTCTCTCTTTATTGCTGCATTCAATCATTCTTTCTCACATTCTCTCTTTTGCAGTCTAACTTTAAATTACATCTCTTCCCCAGTTGTTGGCACTCATTTTCTAGCACAATATAGTTGATTCTTACCTAGTAAGTATCAGTAAGTTAACGTTTAGTATAATTCTTTCCCTCTGTCTGCATTTGCTGGTGGGTGGGTTGAAGGGGTAATATATTATTTTTTAAGACGCCTTTTGTAAAAGAAATGGATTTTTGCAGCTCCTGCAGTGTGGGTTGTTTTTCTCAGGTCACTGATGAAAAGACTGGAGAAAACTGATTGAAAAACAAATTCAGAAGCTCTCAGCTTCTATAAGAACTGCAGCAGCATTACAGAGAAAATAAGTGATATACTCTGATGATCAGTTTGATCGGGGGGACAATAATATATTTGCACCTTGACTCCTGTTCTATAATTTTATCATACGGGAACATAAGAACATATATTTCTTTGTAAGAAAAATAAGAGAATTAAAACTATGTATGTTTTTATTTATTTTTTTTTTCTATTTTGCTAAAAGCAAACCACAGTTTTTGGGCATGTTTCCTCCACAGATCAGTATTACACAGCCATTTTCTCCTCTGAGTGGGGAAATACCATTGTGACACAACCCCTTCTGGTCCATATTAGCACTGATTGCTATAGTCTGTGATTAATGAAGCCTCATGAAACCTGTAAATTACTCATTTTAGCTAATGAAAGCAAGGGCTGAATACATTGGATGATTATTCCACTATTTTAATGAAGGTGAGAACTAAGGAATTCTTGTTCACAGCTTTCTCTAAGTATTCACAATATTCTTCACAATACCTGAGAACTTGATTTAGAGGACATTTCTTCCCAAGAGTAGCTCAAATGATTAATGTGCAACAGAAGAGTATTTCTGAACCTTTATTGTAAGAAATTTAATATTTTGATTTTTCTTGTGCTATTCCCTTGTTTAGGATTAATATTTAATCTTTTTGATTAACTGTTGCTCTTTATTAGAAGAATGATTTATTTTGCGATGGATATGGTAGTGAGAAAAACTAGAGACTATAATGATGATTTGTTGTCATTACACTAAAAATATATGTTTTAAATATAACATAATCCTAGGAATTTGACCAAAAGCAGGTGGATTCAAACTTCATTCAGAAGAGATATATGTTTATTATCAAAGTCCAGGAATGATTAAGTTTTTTAGCTGTTATAAATCAATTTATAATATTCAGCTACAGTGAAGCTTGTGTTTATTTTCACCTGCTGAGGACCTGCCCAGGTAAGTTTACCTGAGTGAGAAAACAGCACCTTTAGAAGTTTTAGAATCTTTGTTTGGAATTTTATTTGGAAACCAACTGACTTGAAGATTAGGTAGTGGCACAAATACCATTCTAAATTCAGATTAGTGGTGGTAAATGGTATCACATTTAATTGGTCACTAGTGGTGTCCCTCAGGGCTTGGTGTTAGGGCTGGTGGTGTTTACTATCTTCATGGATGATCTTGGTGAGGCGATCAAGTGCACCATCACTAAATTTACAGACAACACCAAGTTGGCTGGGGGTGTTGATCTGCTGGAGGATAGGGAGGCTCTGCAGAGGGACCTGGAGAGGCTGGATTTATGGGCTGTGGCCAGTTATATAAGGTTCAACAAAGCAAAGGGCTGCATTTGGGCCACAACAACACCATGCAAAGCTCCAGGCTTGGGGAAGAATGGCTGGGAAGCTGTTAGGTGGAAAAGGACCTGGGAATGCTGACCGATGGCCACCTGAATATAAGCCAGAGTGTGCCCAGGCAGCCAAGAAGGCCAGTGGTATCCTCGCCTGTATCAAAACTAGTGTGGCCAGCAGTAACAAGGCAGTGATTACCCCCCTGTACTGGGCACTGGTGAGGCTGTACCTCAAATCCTGTGTTTAGTTCAGGGCCCCTCACTACAAGAGAGACATTGAGGTGCTGGAGTGGCTCCAGAGAAGGACAACAAAGCTGGTGAAGTGTCTGGAGCATACATCTAATGAGGAATAGCTGAGGGAACTGGGATTGTTTAGTCTGGAAAATAAGAGGTTCGTGAGGGACCTTATTGGTCTCTGCAACCACCTGAAAGGAAGATGGAGTGAGATGGGGGTCAGTCACTTCTCCCAAGTAACAAGTGATAAGACAAGATGTGACAGCCTCAAGTTGTGCCAGAGGAAGTTTAGATTGGATATTAGGAACAATTTTTTCACAGATAGGGTTACCAGGCTTTGGAGCTGGCTGCCCAGGGAAGTGGTGGAATCACTGTCCCTGGAAGTGTTCAAAAAATGTGTACATGAGGCCCTTAGTGACATGGTGTGGTGGTGGTCTTGGCAGTCTGGGGATAAAGGTTGAACGTGATAATCTTGAAAGTCTTTTCTAACCTAGCTGATTCTATGATTGCAATCAAATGCAGCCTGTGATTTTTACAAGTTGAAAGCTATTTGTTGATGCTTGTTTGATGATCCTGTTGTAGTGAACTGGGTGATCATAGGCCAGTTCTTATGAATAAGTAATAAGTACATATTTCAAACCAGGGTTTGCTACTACAGTTTGGTTCATAGTCTCCATACACAGCATGTGATTTTTGGTAGAAAGGAGGACAAATTTTGAACTCCATACAGGTTCCCCTCATCTGACTACCCCCAGGGCAAAAGCCTACTGAAAAAATTAAGACCTCACAGGGTTGTCAAGCATCTTGCAAAAATATTTTCTTTTAAACTAAATTGAGTCAGTGTTCTGCCTAAGAGTACCTTTGTTGAATCATGAACTGTAATCACCTTTCTAGCACTTCACAAGACACTGACAAAATGAGTTAAAGAAGGGAGTGCTGCTGGTGAAAGTAAGGGGCTTGTTATGTAGAAACATAATACATTGTGGCCCTGGGGGCATATATGGAAGTTGGGGGGATTATGACTGCCTACCATCTTGCAATGCACTAGGTGCTCCCTCATCTCTTACCATCCTCTTCTAGTAGCGGGATGCAGACTTAAATGAAGTTTTTGATCTGGCTGAGTACAGGCACTGTTATGTTCCCAGAATAAACCTGTGTGAATTGTGTTTGCTCTGGCAAAGCAAAATACTTCATTAGATTTGCCTCCTAGTTCAAGCTCACTGCTGTGCATTGTGCCTGCAAAGTGCTTGCATTAAAGAGCCTGTGAGTAGTGATTACTCATAGGTGGATTATGGATTTAAAGGAGATGCCCTTTAATGCCTCAAATTAGGCATTAGAGCTCTCTACATTATGAGCTGAATCTTAGATGAATATCCTACTGAAGCATCACTGATTATCCTAAGGTGCATCCTGTGTGAAGGTTAGAGTGCAAATTCAGGCATTTAAATTAGATACTGAAAATACAGCACATGACTGTCCCTCCAGTAAAGGTTTTTGCTGATGACACACTGTAATTGTCTTGACAGTATTGGAGGCACTGCCTTACTTCCTCTGAGTAGCCCATGCACGTAATGAAATTGAAGCAGGGTAACTAACTCGTAAGGCAGCATAAGATAGCCAGGGCAGAACATGTGAGTTTTACCAGAGCCTGTACACGACCCAGTCATGATGATATCATGCCCCTGCTTCAACACCTGATCTATCTGCAGTAGTTCAGAGGTCTGTGAGCAAGGCACAATCAATTCTGCATTTTGGAGTCTTTAATCCACTGCTAAAGTAGCAAGTAGCAGTTCTTAGGCATAATTATTTGGAAATGTAAAATCCTTGCTCATGCCTGACTTAAGCAGAAAATGTTTTCTTAAGGGGATTTAGAATTGGTTTGTACCTTTGACTTCCTTAATCTAATTGCCTGCTAGTACCTGTCTGACTGTGAATATTCCAACTTGCATTAACAAATATTTTTTTCTTCTGGCCTTCATATTTCATGCATATTAGCAATCCATAAATGTTAGGAAATTCTCCAGACTGCTCATTTTCCTGCATACAGACCCATGAAAAATGCTTTCGTGAATAAAATCTTAGTGGCAATGTAGTTCAGAAAGCACTACCTTGCATTCCATATGTCTTAGAAATAACACTTTCTCTTTTCTTCTCCTTTCTTCCTCTGCCCTCTGTGCTGGTTTTGGCTGGGATAGTTAATTTTCTTCATTGTAGCTAGTATGGGGCTATGTTTTGGATTTCTGCTGAAAAGAGTGATGATAACACAGGGATGGTCTGTTACTGCTGAGCAGTGCTGACATAGAATCAAGGCCTTTTCTGCTTCTCACCCCACCCCACCAGTGAGCAGGCTGGGGGTGCACAAGAAGCTGGGAGGGAAAACAGCTGGGATAGATGACCCCAACTGACCAAAGGGATATCCCGTAACATATGGCATCACGCTCAGGATATAAAGCAGGGAGGAGAGGAAGGAAGGGGGCATGTTTGGAGTGATGTTTTTTTGTCTTCCCAAGTAGCAGTTACATGTGATGGAGCCTTGCTTTCCTGGAGATGGCTGAGCACCTGCCTGCCAGTGGGAAGTAGTCAATGAATTCCTTGGTTTGCTTTGCTTATGTGTGCAGCTTTTGCTTTACCTATTAAAATGTATTTATCTCAACCCATAATTTTTTCTCACAATTACCTCCTGTGTGATTCTCTCCCCATCCCAATGTGGAGGGCATGAGTCTGCTGCTTAGTTGCCATGTGGGGTTAAACCTTGACACTTTCCTATTCTATTTAAAGGCAATGTAACACCAGCACAAAGAAAAATTTCTCCTTTCTGCACCAGAAAGCAAGAAAATCCAGTCTCACCTCTACCTTCCAGTGCTCATGAAATGTTGCTTTTGGGGTTATAAGTAGGTTAGGGCTGATAATCATTCTTCTTAACAGCTTTACACTTTTCCCTTTCCAAATCATGGAAACATTCATATAAGAAGTTAAGCAATCTCCGTGGTTGTGGACAAGAGTGCACCTCATCTTTTCTCCCTTTTTTACTGGTAAGGAACAGTCTTAAAGCAGAAGACAGAAAGTCTGAGGAGCTGACATTAATAACAAACTTTTCCCAATCATTAAATGTGATCAGGTACAAAGCATTAGGTGTTTTTTGCACTTAAGGTCTTTTTTTGTAAGAAGGAGTTGATAATGCTACCTGGCAGAAGTGGTGTGGGGCTTCAGAAATAAAGCAATTAGAATCTTTTTTAGAACTTCAGAAGTGATTTTGAAGCACCATGGTGGAGGCAAGATCCACTGTTGCCTGCTGTGATTTTAGTTCCCCAAATGTAGGATAATATGCAGACCATTCATTCTGGAGCTATCTAAGCCTGCAAATAACTAGAATCATCATACCCCTGAGGAGGAGGGAGTACAAGGACTAAGGTCATGATCCTGACTAGACATGAGTCTCAGTACAGGGGGACTGTCTTTAATGCAACCACTCAGGACGAAGTGCTCATGGATCACGAGGAGAAGCCAGGTTCAGTTCCTGTCTCTGTCAGAGGGTATTTAATTCTCCCTTTTAAAGCAGCTAAGTCTTTCCATTCATCTACTCCCACTTGTAGATAATTTCAGCACATAAGCCTGGGATGCCATCAGCTGGCAGAATATTCAGCCTGAAGTTGAGAATCTTGCATCCCAATTCATTGCACAGGGAAAGCATGGTGCCTGTGAGCAGGACTGACAAATCACAAATAATTTGTGCAAGTGCTGTTCAGAAAGGCTTAGGAGACATGAAGTTACTAGAATTTGGAAAATATCTACTAAAATCTAAGTTAGCTCAATTCTTTCCCCCCTAAAAAAAGAGAGAAAATGAGATACGTTCTTTCCATTAGTCACCTTAATCGTTGGATTCCAGAACTTTGATTTCCCATTTCTCTATTCCAATGAATAATTAAGTACCTAGTGGGATAGGAAAGATTCAGGGAGGCTGACCTGGCACATGAGCTGTAAATCAATGATACTTTATTTCCTAAGCATTGTAAAAGCAATTTTTTTTTTTTTAAATTTTTCTCATTAACATCTTAATTTCCCAATACAGTTCTAAAAGAATTAGATTAATCACTCTCACCACTCTGCCAATTTTTATTGGAAACAATGACTGTCTGTGAATAATAATCTTATTCTCATTTGCAGCTCCAGATGTTCGTAGAATAAACCGACACTTCCTTTGCCTACGTTTAAAGCCTATAAGATGTTTAGTTTCATCTCTGTAACTCAAATCAGAAAGAACTTGCAATTTGGAGAACAAAGCTTTGGCTTTCCTAAATTGTGGATCTCTGTATTCAGACGAGCTGAAACAATTTCTCAGATAGTTTGGTCTGTAGCTGCCCTGGACAAGACGAAGCAAGCAGGCAGCCTCTAGGTTGGGAATCCCAGCAGAGTCTAGGGTTCTGGACATGGTGGCAGCTCTCAGGAAGGATGGATTTTGAGGAGATATGATGAGATTTTGGATACAATTACAGTAGCTAGATCAATCTTAAGAACTTCAAGGCCTTTCTCAAAAAATAACCAACAACAAAGCAAAGAGTATCAAACACGCTTTTGCACCTTCTAAATCTTTTGGCACAGGCTCTTTATCTTGGTATCATTATACAACTGGCCACATTAGCTGACCTCTGAAGAGTTCTTCCATCTCCCACAGATTTCCCTTCAGTACCCCTCTACTTTTGCTTTTTTCTCCATTGCTTATCCCTCCTTTCATCTATGCTCCACCTCCACTTGCCATGAGAAGAATAAGCGACTCGGGGGCAAGATTATTGATTGCCAAACTCACACAGAGTTATCTTCCTTTTTCTTACCTTTGGATTCTGTATTTTCGAAAGACTTCTTTTAAAGACAAGGTTACCTATTAGTAAGTTCTTGCAAAATATGCAGCACACAGGAAGATTAACTTTGAATACAGAAAGTAATTTCATAATTGCTGAGGTGACTGTTTCAAAAGAGGACGCTTTCAGCGCCTGATCGGGGATAGGTTCGGCGTCCAGGAACTTCAACTCGAAGCAGCAATAGACACTGAGGGAGCCCAAGTCCTCGGTGGAACTCGCCCAGGGGCCAGCAGCTCAGCGGGCGTGAGCAGCTGACACAGAGGAGGCGGCGCCAGGAGGAGCGGCACCGGCCCTGACTGGGTAAAAACTGCCTCTGGGAGCGCAGTGAGCAGGGTGGGCGAACAGGGCGGGCTCGAGGCAGTTCTCGCGGGCAGGCGAGCGGGATGGTGCGCACTCGTCCTATGACCAGGGCCCGGTCTGGGAGCTCTGCTCTGTCTGCCGCGGCGGTGGTCAGTGCAGGCACCCAGGCAGAGCCATGAGAGGGGAGGATGCGGTGCGGAGCTCGGGGTGCAGAGAGCGCCCGCACTGCTCTGCTGAGGGGAGGG